>QNTS01003183.1:0-29019 GCA_003317085.1 Hucho hucho
CATATTACCACAGTTGGCCTATAAGGGTCAGTAGATCATATTACCACAGTTGGCCTATAAGGGTCAGTAGATCATATTACCACAGTTGGCCTATAAGGGTCAGTAGATCATATTACCACAGTTGGCCTATAAGGGTCAGTAGATCATATTACCACAGTTGGCCTATAAGGGTCAGTAGATCATATTACCATTGATGTCCAATAGGGGTCGAGAACATGGACACAAAGAGTAAAATACACGTTTTTCAAAGCTTTTATTTAAAACATTCAAAATGGAAAAAAAAAACTTTACATAATAAATCATGAACAAAACAAACACAAAAACGTGAGGTTTGTAGCTACAGAAGCGAAGCGGAGCTGCGAGAATTTATTAAATAAGGAGGAAGGAGGGGATCAATCAATCAAAGCTAACAAACTGCCAGATAAAACATCTAAAAACATCTAGTGGAGAGAAACTCCTACTGCTAAGAGCACTTTACTGCGTGTGTGCGTGTCAGACTTCAATCAGTCTCTATTATTATTTTGTATTAAATAGTGTCCCACGTCATCTGCTCCCATTTTAGCTGGTTTGTTGGTTCGTTTTTGTTGTTGTAGTCTTTATGGCATATGTAGTGTGTCTTTGTGTATGCAGTGTGTGTGTGTTTACTTATTTTTTGCTGTAGTCAGCAGCGTATGCTCTGTGGTCATCCTGTTCAGGGTAGTGGTCTCCGTATCCTCTCAGCATGTCCTGGAAGCTGGGCATTCCCCACTGGGGTGAGGGGTAGGACCCGTACGACAGCCCCTGTGAGGGAGGGGGGTAAGTCCCGTAGGCCTCCTCCTGGCCACTCTGGTATGGCTCTGACTCTGCCTCGCTGTCTCTCTCTGGCTCTCCCTGGCTGTAACTGTGGTCCTGGCTGGGCTCTGCCTCTGGCCCCCCCTGGTGTTCAGCCTGGGCGTTGGCGTATGGCAGCAGCTCCTCCTGGGTTTGGTAACGGCGCAGGCGGCAGTTGGTGTCATACTCCGGGTCACAGTCGGGGTCGGAAGGCTCCAGGACTCCGTTCCGTGATCCATCAGCGTTGAGATGTGGCTCGTAGGGCTCGGCGGGGTAGGCGGTGTTACGGTGGGCACCGGAACGCGGCTCTGTGCGGGTTATTGGGTAGCACTCCTGGTCATAGCCGATGTAGCATTCGTAGCCCTCCTTGGTCTTTCCTCGGGGGCCCAACGGGTGGCGATCCTCCTGGGGGGCTTCCTCATAGCGGGGAGGTGGTACGGGAGCCTGCTCCTGGGGGGAGGGGTGGGTACGTCTGTGCATGGAGGTTGCGGCTTCACGGAACATTGCAAAGGGATCGTTAGTATTAGCGTTAGCATTAGCTTGTTTGTACATGCCGTTTGGGTCATTAGCTTGAGCGTTAGCAATAGCTTGGCGGTACATGGCATATGGGTCGTTAGCTGGAGCGCTGGTAGCACTGGCTTGGCGGTACATGGCATATGGGTCATTATATGGAGCGCTGGGAGCACTGGCTTGGCGGTTAGCATTAGCGTTAGCATAAGCATCCCTGTACATAGTGAATGGGTCACTGCGTTGCTCAGGGGCTGGGGCCGCGGCGCGCATTGCGGAGGGTTCGTCTTTGTGTTCCTCCTTGAACTTCTCCGGTGCCGTGGCAAACTTTGTGGCGGTGAGAGGGTTACAGCCGTCCTCAAACAGAGGGTTGCAGGAACCAGGACCTGCCGGGGCGTGGGGGGCGGGGGCACGGGGTGCCTGGGGACAGAAGGACAGTCATGATCATGATAATAAAATGATAATAGCTAAAATAATAATAATGATGATGATGATGATGATCTTACCTGTAGTGATGCAGCGTACGCGCAGCGAGGGTCTCTGGGGTCACAGTTTGGGTAACGGAGGAAGAGGCCGGAGGGGCCTTTCTGGACCAGCTGGGGTTTACAGGCGGGGTCTTTCGGGTCACAGCCCAGGTGGGCGTAGGAGGGCCGGGGCCCAGCAGAGGGCTTGTAGCCGAAAGCAGCTCTCAGGTGGACCTGGAGACACTCCACGTCCTCCGCTGAACAGATACGCAGCAGCTCCGCCTTCTGCTCCTGGACGTGAATAAAAACAATAATGACTATGTTAATTTACAGCAGTACAGTAGTAGTAGTAGTGTAGTAATACTGTACCTTGGAGAGGAAGCACTGCATGGCAGGGGAGTAGTAGCATTACAGTAGTAGCAGTATAGTAGTAGTAGTAATAGTGTAGTAATACTGTAGTAACAGTACAGTAGTAGCAGTACAGTAGTAGTAGTAATAGTGTAGTAATACTGTACCTTGGCGAGGAAGCACTGCACGGCAAGGGAGTAGTAGCAGTACAGTAGTAGCAGTAATAGTGTAGTAATACTGTAGTAGCAGTACAGTAGTAGCAGTAATAGTGTAGTAATACTGTAGTAGCAGGACAGTAGTAGCAGTAATAGTGCTGTAATACTGTAGTAGCAGTACAGTAGTAGCAGTAAGTTTTGTAATACAGTAGTAGTAGTAGTAATAGTGTAGTAATACTGTAGAAGCAGTACAGTAGTAGCAGTAATAGTGTAGTAATACTGTAGTAGCAGTAATAGTGCAGTAATACTGTAGTAGCAGTACAGTAGTAGCAGTAATAGTGTAGTAATACTGTTTGTAGCAGTACAGTAGTAGCAGTTATAGTGTAGTAATACTGTACCTTGGAGAGGAAGGACTGCACGGCAGGGGGGTAGTAGTAGTACCCAGAATGAGGGTCTTTAACGGCCACAGGGGAGCGTGCATACAAGGGGGCTGGGGCCTTGACCGGGGCGGGGGAAGGTGGGGGCTGGCTCTTGGCTCGTGCCAGGGCGGCATAGAGACAATACGGGTCCCTACACAGGAGATTAGATTAAAATCAATTCATGAGCATAAAATTATATAACACAGACATAAATTAACATGACTGACCTGTAGGGGTCACAGGCCTTGACAGGGGCGGGGACAGGCTTTGGAGGGGTCTTGGGTTCAGGTTGGGGCCGGTTGGTTGCAGAGGCCACACAGTTTGGGTCCTCTGAGTCGGCGCAGGCCTTGTAGATGTCCCCTAGGTGACCCAGGTAGGCCTTGTAGGAGCGACGGCCCTCAGCGCGGTTCTTATTCTGGAGGTAGGCCAGGTAGACCTTGTCCAGCTCCTGGACCTGGGGATAGAGAGGTATATGGGGTTAGATGTATATGAGGTTAGATGTATGAGGTTAGATGTATGAGGTTAGATGTATATGAGGTTAGAGGCATACGAGGTTAGAGGCATACGAGGTTAGAGGCATACGAGGTTAGAGGCATACGAGGTTAGAGGCATACGAGGTTAGAGGCATACGAGGTTAGAGGCATACGAGGTTAGAGGCATACGGGGTTAGAGGCATACGGGGTTAGATGTATACGGGGTTAGAGGTATACGGGGTTAGAGGTATATGGGAATAGAGGTATATGGGAATAGAGGTGTATCAGGTTAGAGGTATATGAGGTTAGAGGTATGAGGTTAGAAATATGAGGTATATGAGGTTAGAGGTATATGAGGTTAGAGGTATATGGGGTTAGATGTATATGAGGTTAGAGGTATATGGGGTTAGATGTATATGAGGTTAGAGGTATATGAGGTTAGAGGTATATGGGGTTAGATGTATATGAGGTTAGAGGTATATGGGGTTAGATGTGTATGAGGTTAGAGGTATATGAGGTTAGAGGTATAGGAGAATAGAGGTATAGGAGGTTAGAGGTATATGAGGTTAGAGGTATACGAGGTTAGAGGTATAGGAGAATAGAGGTATACGAGGTTAGAGGTATATGGGGTTAGATGTATATGGGAATAGAGGTGTATCAGGTTAGAGGTATATGGGGTTAGATGTACATGGGAATAGAGGTGTATCAGGTTAGAGGTATATGAGGTTAGAAGTATGAGGTATATGAGGTTAGAGGTATATGAGGTTAGAGGTATAGGAGAATAGAGGTATAGGAGAATAGAGGTATAGGAGAATAGAGGTATAGGAGAATAGAGGTATACGAGGTTAGAGGTATATGGGGTTAGAGGTATATGGGGTTAGAGGTATATGGGGTTAGAGGTATATGGGGTTAGAGGTATATGAGGTTAGCGGTATATGAGGTTAGAGGTATAGGAGGTTAGAGGTATAGGAGAATAGAGGTATATGAGGTTAGAGGTATAGGAGAATAGAGGTATACGAGGTTAGAGGTATACGAGGTTAGAGGTATATGAGGTTAGAGGTATATGAGGTTAGATGTATATGGGAATAGAGGTGTATCAGGTTAGAGGTATATGGGGTTAGATGTACATGGGAATAGAGGTGTATCAGGTTAGAGGTATATGAGGTTAGAGGTATGAGGTTAGAAGTATGAGGTATATGAGGTTAGAGGTATATGAGGTTAGAGGTATAGGAGAATAGAGGTATAGGAGAATAGAGGTATAGGAGGTTAGAGGTATATGAGGTTAGAGGTATATGAGAATAGAGGTATGAGGTTAGAGATATTAAAGAAAAGGACTATGGTATATACAAGGTTCGTAAAGATGAAAGCAAAAGCTAGGAAATAAGCAAGAACATGGAGAGAAATACCTGTGGAGTTCCCCCAGGTTCCCATGTCATTCTCAAACACAACATCCCTTTTATTCTCTAAGCAGACGGTATTCAACTCTGATGGTGGGTGGTTAGTTAGTGTTGGTCTCTTGGGACCATGCACAGATAACACCCCCCCAAACTCCTCAGTGTGTACTCACTGCCTCCGTGTTCCCATTGTCCGTGAAGTATTTGTACCAGCTCCAGAAGTCTGAGTGTTGCTTGTACCAGCTGATGTTTCTACGGTTACGGACAAGCCTCCTTGGTGACGCCATGGCAACTGCTGCCTCCTCAGTGGCATCCCCTACTGGAGACACATCAAGCATCAAACATTGTTGTGTATGTAAAGTTTGTTAAGTGTGTTTGTTAGGTAGTCCCATATTTACCATCTCCTTTGAGCTTCTGAACCACCGGCCCTGCTGACAGGAATTCTGAGAAAACACACACACTGTCAGAGCCAGATGTTGCCAGCTTGAGCTGCAGACCCCAAAAACGCTTACATACACTAATAGCACACTGTGTGGAAATAGTGTGATTAAACACAGGTCTACAGGGCAAGGGTAATTGGCAGTGCCGGGAGGTTCGGTGACTACGGCTCTTTGTAGATTTTATAGGTGAGCCTGTAACAGTGGACCCCTACTGGGCCAGCTACCTGTGTGTGTGTGTGTGGGGNGGGGGGGGGGGGGGGGGGGGGGGAACAGTACACAGCTCTGCATGCATGTTCTTTCATCTCCACAGGGAAGGGGTGTTAACAGTTTTCAAGTTTTCAGAGGGATGTAGAGAGAGAGAGAGAGAAGGGGGAAGAGAGAGGGAGAGAGAGAGATGGATGAATGGTTGGATGGATGGATGGATGGAGGTCTGTGTGGTGTTGGGGAAAATGTTGCTGTCTCAGTGTATCTGCGGTATTATATTTAAGGAGCCAGTAAAAAGACTGGAACATCTGGAAACAACAGTCTTTACAGGATGGCGGAAGGAGAGGGAGGAGGAGAGAGCAGGACTCTGATGCTGACAGGTAATAATATTTTACAAGAGTTGTAACGCTGAAAGAACGCACCCAAATTCCCTCCCTCCCTCTCCTCTCCTCCTCCCCCTGTCTCCCTCCTTGTAAATACATGATGGTTAGTTAAGGTTAGGATTATGGGTCTATTTGAGAGACAGTTTTAGAGGAAATAGGAGATTCCGTTTAGAGCGCCCCTGAGGGGAACTGTCAATCATGTCAACACCAGAAACACCTGGGCTGGAGGCAGTTTCTCTAACGCAGTTACATAAATGACTTCATGTTATAATAACAGGTCCTTATCAGACGCTGGTCTCTGAGTGGACAATGCACATTGTTGTTCTATCCCAGATCTGATTCAACTAGGGCTTGAGGATAAGTGAGGTCAAGAATCAATATTCACATTTTGGTCATGTAGCGGACACTCTTATCCAGAGTGACTTACAGTAAGTTCATACATTTTCGTACTTTTCCCCCGTACCCACAACCGTGGCGTTTCAAACACCATGCTCTACCAACTGAGCCACACAGGACCCCATCCATCACAAAGTCCTTCATCCATCCTGACCTTAACTATGTTTGATTGAGCGTGCATGCATGTGACTCACCAGGCAGTAGTATGGTGGCTAGCAGAGCAACAGTGAGCACACCAGAGAACGATGCTCTCCTCCCTCCAGCCATGGCCTCTGCCTCTCCTATGGACAATTTCAGTTAAATACCACTGTAAAAACGACTTACTGTCAAATAAAGCGCTGCCTTTACCCAGTGTCCTTGTCGGACTAAATCAATCTTTAGATGTCTTGCTTGACACAAGAAAATAAATGCATTGTCTCCAGGCTACAACAACCAGTGGGTCTGCTTCCACCCGTCTAAACTACAGCCTCAGAGGGTGTTCTGTCTGCAAGCCTGAGTCTCATCAGGGGGTTTAGGCTGCTCTGCTGGTTGACTCTCCTACACAGGCTAGAGGTGTTTCAGAGGCAGAGCACTTCAACTTTCTAACTTTGACCTTAAAATGGACTTAAACCTAACCTTGAACTGAACTTAATCCTGACCTAGAGTCTCTCTGGTCCCCATCTCTCTGTTGATCAGACCCATCTAATCTTATACTGAAGAGATTGACTCACCAACCTGACAGACATCAGGTCAGTTTTGATCAATATGTGATATTTAAGGTGTCAACAAACAACCGAACCCTTGACCCCGTTGTTGTCTTACCTGTATTGTGTGTAGTTGATTTTCTGTTGGATCTTGAGGAGAGGCTGTATCAGACGAAGCCGCCTGGCCCGGTTCGGTTCAGAGGCTGGATGTTCAAGTGTGTGTGAGTCTCTTGGTGCACCCTGTCCCTCTGGCCCTACTGACAGACTGTGCCCCCACAAATGGTTCCGTCTGGTTTTAAACGGACCCCTAATCATTAACACACACACACACCTTCCCGGGGGATCGGGGGGGGGCACTGCTACCAGAGCTGCTATTGGCTGCTGTCAGCTCAGCCACCGGACCAATATGAGACTACGTAATTAGACAGAAAGACAGAGACAGAGAAAGAGACAGAGAGACAGATAGACAGAGAGAGAGAAAACGAGAGAGAGAGACAGAGAAAGACAGACAGAGAAAGAGACAGACAGAGAGAGAAAGAGACAGAGAGACAGACAGACATACAGACAGACAGAGAGACAGAGACAGAGAGAGAGAGAAAGAGAGAGAGAGAGAGAGAGAGAGAGAGAGAGAGAGAGAGAGCAACATGTAAAAACAGAGGAAATAATGAAGGGGGAAGGAGGACAAAGGTGCCACATAAGCACTTCCCAGAACCCCATTTTGTAGGAGGGAGGCCCAAAACCCTGCCTGTTAGCTACTGTTAAACAGCCCTGTTGGCACACACACTGACAGCTGGTCTAACCATCAGGAATTATCCTAATATACAGTTTCCTCCTTAGTTCTACTGTTCAGACACATCTGCCCTGTTACAAAGGGTTTACACACACACACACACACACACACACACACACACGGGTCCTACTTGCTTACAGTGGCTCTGGATCTGTGTTGTCCCTGTATAATGCAATAGCACCCAAACCCAAACGGCTGACGGTTTGGGACTCACAAATCACTCCAACTAGGTCGCAGCCACATAGAGATGGATGTCATATATGCATTTGTCATTTTTGTTTTGTATCCATGCGGTTCGAATTTCAACTTTTATGTACCTAAAACTATGTAAAAAGTTGCAGAAATATCACAGATGGCTCTCCTCTCTGTTATCCGTCAACTTATCCGAACCCCATAGAAAAAACATTTACAGATAGAAAATCTCTGTGTGTTCAGCGCCTTTCTTAGTAGTGGTCAATATTGGTATAATAATGGTGTACCATATAAAAGGTCCTTACATCAGGGTGGCATTCATTAGGAACAAAACTGAAGCTAACAGCTGAAATGGTGAGTGACGACCTGAAATTGTCCAATAAGAAATAATTTTCTTCTGCGAAACATTTTGTTACAGTGTGCAGTAATGAATACAGCCCTGGTGCTTTGCCAAATGTGAAAACTATTTTGCCACCTGTTGGACCTAAATTCCCATTTTCTTTATTTGTACTTTATTCATTTTTTTGCGCCATATATAATAATAGTATTATTGAATGTAAGTATAAATATTTCATAATGAATTATGGAGTATGGTTGATGAACTCCTGTTTTTGTTTTTTCTATCATGGTTATCATAGGTATTTAAAAGCATTATGAAGCCTTTCCTGGGCACACCCCTTTTTTCCCCATGTACCCGTTCTCTTTAACTATTTAGGTTTTAGTCAGTATGGGTCTACTAGGCCACAGGTATGGCAGTAACTTACAGTTTTTTGACCACTACTCTACGTCAAGACTTAGAATGCTGCTACTAGTCTACCTTTTGTCTACAGTTTAAATCCGATCGCTTTGACTTTGATCATCGATTGAATATAGCCTATGAAATTACAATTAATGTTTGTTTTTACACTATCGGAGCTTTGGATTCCCTGTTCTGTAGTTGCTTTGGAAGCGCGCCTCACTGGCAGTTTCTATGGGGGTACCACAGGGTTCAATTCTCGGGCCGACTCTTTTCTCTGTATATATCAAGGATGTCGCTCTTGCTGCAGGTGATTCTTTGATCCACCTCTAGGCAGACGACACCATTCTGTATACGTCTGGCCCTTCTTTGGACACTGTGTTAACTAACCTACAAACGAGCTTCAATGCCATACAACACTCCTTCCGTGGCCTCCAACTGCTCTTAAACGCTAGTAAAACTAAATGCATGCTTTTGAACCGATCGCTGCCCGCGCACACCCGACTTGCATCACTACTCTGGACGGTTCTGACTTAGAATATGTGGACAACTACAAATACCTAGGTGTCTGGCTAGACTGTAAACTCTCCTTCCAGACTCATATTAAGCATCTCCAATCCCAAATAAAATCTAGAATCGGCTTCCTATTTCGCAACAAAGCCTCCTTCACTCACGCTGCCAAACATACCCTCGTAAAACGGACTATCCTACCGATCCTCGACTTCGGCGATGTCATTTACAAAATAGCCTCCAACACTCTACTCAGCAAACTGGATGCAGTCTATCCCAGTGCCATCCGTTTTGTCACCAAAGCCCCATATACCACCCACCACTGCAACCTGTATGCTCTCGTCGGCTGGCCCTCGCTACATATTCGTCGCCAGACCCACTGGCTCCAGGTCATCTATAAGTCTTTGCTAGGTAAAGCCTTATCTCAGCTCACTGGTCCCCATAACAACACCCACCCGTAGCACGCGCTCCAGCAGGTATATCTCACTGGTCATCCCCAAAGCCAACACCTCCTTTGGCCGCCTTTCCTTCCAGTTCTCTGCTACCAATGACTGGAACGAATTGCAAAAATCTCTGAAGTTGGAGACTTATATCTCCTTCACTAACTTTAAGCATCAGCTATCTGAGTAGCTTACCGATCGCTGCAGCTGTATACAGCCCATCTGTAAATAGCCCATCCAACTACCTACCACATCCCCATATTGTTTTTATTTACTTTTTTTGGCTCTTTTGCACACCAGTGTTTCTACTTGCACATCATCATCTGCACATCTATCACTGCTAAATTGTAATTACTTCGCTACTATGGCCTATTTATTGCCTTACCTCCTTACTCCATTTTCACACACTGTATATAGATTTTTCTATTGTGTTTTTGACTGTACTTTTGTTTATCCCACGTGTAACTCTGTGTTGTTGTTTTTTGTCGCACTGCTTTGCTTTATCTTGACCAGGTCACAGTTGTTAATAAGAACTTGTTCTCAACTGGCCTACCTGGTTAAATAAAGGTGAAATTATATTAAAAAATTATAAACTGTGGCCTCAAGGCAAATTTGGAATTGGATTACAAATTGCCTTTATACCACCCTCTACATCAGTGGTACTCAAACTTTTTCAGTGGGGACCCAATTTTTTCCCCAAGAATTTCTTGTGACCCCATCCCACTACAAATCTAATGGCACAACCTTAAAATCAGTAAATATTTATTTTTACATCAACAAATAACCAGAATTTTCATCTATTATCAAAATGAAAAGAAACCAATAAATACATTTACTCAATATTTTATTTTTCTAATTATCTTTCTCAAAAATGTTTGTTTATGGTCCCATACAATAATCTGTACTCTAAATGTTTTGTCCCCTCCCCCCCAAAAAAGAAAGTATATACAGTAGCAGTCAAAAGTTCGGACACACCTACTCATTCAAGGGATTTTCTTTATTTTTACTATTTTCTACATTGTAGAATAATAGTGAAGACATTAAAACTATGAAATAACACATATGGCATCATGAAGTAACCAAAACAGTGTTAAACAAATCAAAATATATTTGAGATTCTTCAAAGTCGCCACCCTTTTGCCTTAATGATAGCTTTGCACACTCTTGGCATTCTCTTAACCAGCTTCATAAGGTATTCAACTGGAATGCATGTCAATTAACAGATGTGCCTTGTTAAAAGTTAGTTTGTCAGTCCCTCCAGGATTCCGCGATCGCATAATTCAAATAAAATCTTATTAGTCACATGCGCCGAATACAACAGGTGTAGACCTTACAGTGAAATGCTTACTTACAAGCCCCTAACCAACAATGCAGTTTAAAAAATACAAATGAGAACAAGAAATAAGTCATTAAAGAGCAGCAGTAAAATAACAATACGAGACTATATACAACTGGATCCTTAGCTTATTGATGGGCTTTGAGGGCACTATGGTTTTGAACGCTGAGCTGTAGTCAATGAATATCATTCTCACATAGGTGTTCCTTTTGTCCAGGTGGGAAAGGGCAGTGTGGAGTGCAATAGAGATTGCATCATCTGTGGATCTGTTAGGGCGGTATGCAAATTGGAGTGGGTCTAGCGTTTCTGGGATAATGGTGTTGTGAGCCTTGACCAGCCTTTCAAAGCACTTCATGGCTACAGACGTGAGTCATTTAGGCAGGTTACCTTAGTGTTCTTTGGCACAGGGACTATGGTGGTCTGCTTGAAACATGATGGTATTACAGACTCGAACAGGGAGAGGTTGAAAATGTCAGTGAAGACACTTGCCAGCTCTTACATCGGCTGCGGAGAGCGTGATCACACTGTCGTCCGGAACAGCTGGTGCTCTCATGCATGTTTCAGTGTTATTTGCCTTGAAGCGAGCATAGAAGTAGTTTAGCTCGTCTGGTAGGCTCATGTCACTGGGCAGCTCTCGGCTGTGCTTCCCTTTGTAGACTGTAATGCCCTGCCACATCCGACGATTGTCGGAGCCGGTGTAGTACAATTCGATCTTAGTTCTGTATTGACGCTTTGCCTGTTTGATGGTTCGTCGGATGGCATAGCTTCCGGGTTAGAGTCCCGCTCCTTAAAAGCGGCAGCTCTGCCCTTTAACTCAGTGCGGATGTTGCCTGTAATCCATGGATTCTGGTTGGAGTATGTACATACAGTCACCGTGGGGACGACGTCATCGATGCACTTATTGATGAAACCAATGACTGACGTGGTGTACTCCTCAATGCCATCGGAAGAATCCCAGATCATATTCCAGTCTGTGCTAGCAAAACAGTCCTGTAGCTTAGCATCTGCTTCATCTGACCACTTTTTTATTGACAGAGTCACTGGTGCTTCCTGCTTTAAGTTTAGCTTGTAAGCAGGAATCAGGAGGATAGAATTGTCAGATTTGCCAAATGGAGGGCGAGGGAGAGCTTTGTACACGTCTCTGTGTGCAGAGTAAAGGTGGTCGAGTTTTTTCCCCTCTGGTTGCACATTTAACATGCTGATAGAAATTTGGTAAATTAAAGACCCCCGGCCACTAGGAGCGCCACCTCTGGATGAGCGTTTTCCTGTTTGCTTATGGCAGAATACAGCTCATTGAGTGCGGTCTTAGTGCCAGCTTCGGTCTGTGGTGGTATAAACACAGCTATGAAAAATACAGATGAAAACTCTCTAGGTAGTGTGCTCTACAGCTGAAATACTCTACCTCAGGCGAGCAAAACCTTGAGACTTCTTAGATTTCGTGCACCAGCTGTTGTTTACAAATATACATAGTCCGCCCCCCTTGTCTTACCAGAGGCCGCTGTTCTATCCTGCCGATACAACGTATAAACCGGCCAGCTGTATGTTGATAATGTCGTCGTTCAGCCACGACTCCATGAAGCATAAGATATTACAGTTTTTAATGTCCCGTTGGTAGTTTAATCTTCCTCGTAGGTCGTTGATTTTATTTTCCAATGATTGCACGTTAGCTAGAACGGAAGGCAGTGGGGGTTTATTCGATCACCTATGAATTCTCAGAAGGCAGCCTGACCTCCGTCCTCTTTTTCTCTGTCTTCTCTTCATGCAAATGACTGGGATTTGGGCCTGTTCCCAGGAAAGCAGTATGTCGTTCACGTCGGGCTCGTTAAAGGAAAAAAAAGCTTTTTCCAGTTCGTGGTGAGTAATCACTGTTCTGATCTCCAGAAGTTATTTTCAGTCATAAGAGACGGTAGCTGCAACATTATGTACAGAATAAGTAAAAAAATAAGTTACAAACAACGAAAAAAATTTAAAAACACATTCGGTTAGGAGCACGTAAAACATCAGCCATCTTCTCCGGTGCCATGATACAAGGAACTGACCAATCAGCGCATATTATGCGAGATCTCGCAATTTTGACCCATCCCAGCACTTTTACCGCATGAAAGATTCCAAACAAAAACGGGTTTGTAATTTTGACCAATTACTGCACTGTTACCGTGGAAATGGCCCAATCCAACCACACGTCAACAAAGTTTTTTCCACCTGGCCTGTCAGCGTATTCACGTGCGAAGATGATGGGTGATTGTTGATGGCTGACAGGCAGTACAATGAACAGAAATCAATCTCATTTGCCAACAAAATAACAGCTAAAGCCCGTGCGAAAATATTTCCAAATGTTTTTGGAATGAGAAAGTCGACAATCAACAGTCACTTCGAATGAGCAAAGCATATGAGAATGTCAGAACAGTTCTCACATCAACGGCAGATCACCATGACTGAAATGGTAGCAGGGAAGACCGTGGCAAGCACTGAAAGAATCAAGGTGAGTGGCGTTTTACTCAAACTTTTACTCCGCTAACCTTGGCTTTAGTAGGGTGGTCGACACTCTGCTGAATTTCAGGAAAGCTGCCGCAAAATCAAGCATTGTTGGCTGCAGAAATCACCCAAAAAACACCTACTCACTCAAGGGTTTTTCTTAATTTTTTCTATTTTCTACATTGTAGAATAACAGTGAAGACATCAACGCTATGAAATAACACACATGGAATCATGTAGTAACCAATAAAAGTGTTAAACAAATCAAAATATATATCATATTTGAGATTCTTCAAATAGCCACACTTTGCCTTGATGACAGCTTTGCACACTCTTGGCATTCTCTCAACCAGCTTCACTTGGAATGCTTTTCCAACAGTCTTGAAGGACTTCCCACATATGCTGAACACTTGTTGGCTGCTTTTCCTTCACTCTGCGGTGCGACTCATCCCAAACCATCTCAATTTGGTTGAAGTCGGGGGATTGTGGAGGCCAGGCCACCTGATGCAGCACTCCATCACTCTCCTTGGTAAAATAGCCCTTACACAGCCTGGAGGTGTGTTGGGTCATTGTCCTGTTGAAAAACAAATGATAGTCCCACTAAGCCCAAACCAGATGAGATGGCGTATCGCTGCAGAATGCTGTGGTAGCCATGCTGGTTAAGTGTGCCTTGAATTCTAAATAAATCACAGACAGTGTCACCAGCAAAGCACCCCCACACCATAACACCTCCTCCTCCATGCTTTACGGTGGGACATACACATGCGGAGATCATCCGTTCACCCACACCGCATCTCACAAAGACAGCGGTTGGAACCAAAAATCTCAAATTTGGACTCCAGACCAAAGGACAAATTTCCACCGGTCTTATGTCCATTCCCCGTGTTTCTTGGCCCAAGCAAGTCTCTTCTTTTTATTGGTGTTCTTTAGTAGTGGTTTCTTTGCAGCAATTCAACCATGAAGACCTGATTCACGCAGTCTCCTCTGAACAATTGATGTTGAGATGTGTATGTTGCTTGAACTCTGTGAAGCATTTATTTAGGCTGCAATTTCTGAGGCTGGTAACTCTAACGAACTTATCCTCTGCAGCAGAGGTAACTCTGGGTATTTCATTCCTGTGGCGGTCCTCATGAGAGCCAGTTTCATCATAGCGCTTGATGCTTTTTTGCGACTGCACTTGAAGAAACTTGAAAAGTTCTTAATGTTCCGTATTGACAGACCTTCATGTCTTAAAGTAATGATGGACTGTCATTTCTCTTTGCTTATTTGAGCTGTTCTTGCCATAATTTTATTTTACAATGTAGAAAATAGTAACAATAAAGAAAAACCCTTGAATGAGTAGGTGTTCTAAAACTTTTGACCGGTAGTGTATATATAAAAAGAATTTGGGCAACCCTACTGCAGTTCCCCCGCGACCCCGACTTTAAATACCACTTCTCTACATGATTTGTGTTGCTGTACAATAGCCATCTGTGTAGTGGTCATGTTAGCTGGGGATGTTGATATAAATATTATAGGTATGCGTGGTCATGTGATGTTATGGCGTATGTAATTATTTCTCCACTAACAGGTGTTTCTCAGCGCCTACAGACCTGCCAACCTGCCGAAGCACATTGAAACACGACGGCAACACTGATCATTTTGCCTGTGTATGGAATGCATAGAATCCACAGAATTCACCCACACCTGCTTTTTAGAAAAGGCTTTATTTAACAAACACAGTGGAAATGAGGGCGGATCTTCAAAAGCACTTCCAACATGGAAATGGTTCTGGTTTTACAGTTCTTACGATCTTAATGTCTCACACACACACACACAGGTAATCATGGGTATTTAGGGTCTTCCTCATTCACTGCAGGTCCTCATCATCAAACAGATCCTCAAAGTCTGAGACAGAGAGACAGGTAGACAAAGAGAAAGAACACATTGAGATTCTGATGTGACAGCTCCTATCTGCTGAGTGACATGATACAGTACTGGCATGCTGAAGTTTGAAAACATTCTAAAATAGTAGTCCAGTTTCTAGTCTGAGTCATAGCAGGTTATGGAGTAGTACTGTAGGTCAGTATTTGGTAGGTAATGCCTTAGGACTTTAGGTTCCTTGAGGATAGGAGAGGTTTGGTGTTAACAAATGTGCTGCTTTACAAGAGCTACAACCCCTCAAAAAGGCAAAATCACTGACACCACAGAAACACAGGGGAATGTGTTTTTTCTGCTGGGTGTGTGTGAGTGCCTGTGTGATACGTGGTGTGCGTGAGTGCCTGTGTGATACGTGGCATGCGTGAGTGCCTGTGTGATAAGTTGCGTGCGTGAGTGCATGTGTGATACGTGGCGTGCGTGAGTGCCTGTGTGATACGTGGCGTGCGTGAGTGCCTGTGTGATACGTGGCGTGCGTGAGTGCCTGTGTGATACGTGGCGTGCGTGAGTGCCTGTGTGATACGTGGCGTGCGTGAGTGCTTGTGTGATACGTGGTGTGTGTGACTGCCTGTGTGATACGTGGTGTGTGTGAGTGTGTTCAAAGCGGCAGGCTGGCAAGGTGTCCTGCTGGGTTTCAGTCTAACAGGAACCATAAACCCTTTTATCATCCTCCTCTCCTCCTTTCCCTGCTCCCCCTCTCTTCTCCTCCTTTCCCTGCTCCCCCTCTCTTCTCCTCCTTTCCCTGCTCCCCCTCTTCTCCTCCTTTACCTGCTCCCCCTCTCTTCTCCTCCTTAACTGTCTCATCTCCTCCTGACATTACTCCTTTCCGTTCCCTACTCTACTCCCCCTCTCCTCCCATTCCCCTCCTTTACATCTTCTTTAAATGGAGACTTTTTTCTTTTTTTTTGCAATGAGGCCCTTTATCTACTTCCCCAGAGTCAGATGAACTGGTGGATACCATTGTCATGTCATGTCTCTGTATCTAGTATGAAGGAAGTTAGCGGTAGTTTCGAGAGCCAATGCTAACTAGGGTTAGGATGCTCATTGCCAAAAATCCTGAAGTATCCCTTTAACCATTCCTCCTGAAGTATCCCTTTAACCATTCCTCCTGAAGTATCCCTTTAAACCATTCCTTCTGAAGTATCCCTTTAACCATTCCTTCTGAAGTATCCCTTTAACCATTCCTTCTGAAGTATCCCTTTAACATTCCTTCTGAAGTATCCTTTAACCATTCCTCCTGAAGTATCCTTTAACCATTCCTCCTGAAGTATCCCTTTAACCATTCCTTCTCTCTTCTCCTCTCCTCTTTTTAATGATCACTTCTAGGTAATGTGTTGCTGAGCCATACACTGTTTGTCCTGTGGCTAACACTGCCAGATGGAAAACACATTAGCTACACTGTGTGGTGTGTGTTGTTCATTGAAGTTTACAGGGAAAAGACGTGTTAGTTTCTGTGAGACAGCCCTGTTGGCAAGGCAAACACACACAGAACACTTTCATAAGACCCCTCCCTAGCCCCCAATATACTTCTCTACCCAGTCTAGCCCAGTGTTTCCCCCAACCATTTCACCAGCACAGCTGATTCAACTGGCCAACTACTCATCAGCACTCCATTAGTTTAAATCAGGTATGCTAATACTGGAATAGAACAAATAAGTGAAATGGGATACTCAAGGATAGGTTTGAGAAACACTGCTCTAGTTTAGCCTCCAGCCCCACCTAGCCTCTACGGTGTGTGTGTCTGTCTGTGTGACTGACCGTTGAAGAAGTCTGAGTGCACTGCTTTCTCATTTGCTGCCAGGTCCATGAGCAGACCGCTGCTGCCCCCTGCCTGAAGAATCAGACACACGCACACACAGGAACAATTTGAAAACAATGTAAGCCATTTAAGCCAAGTAAGGAAAACACATCAGCTAGAAATCAAAGACAGTTCAGTCTACATTCAAAAAGGTGACCGTTTAGGTTGATTTCTAGCTAAAAAAAACGGTCTGTGCTATAGCCTAGCACCCATGCACTATCGTCTAGGGTTGATGTGCATTCCCGGTAATACACTCGTGTCCTCGGTGGACCGGCTCGTACATAAAGCATCCTTCATTCGTGGGCGAAGCTGAGGGCAAAAAAAAAACGAGTTAACGATAGAATTGATGCCTTTGCAGCCTGAAAGTATGATGTTTTATGTACGAGCCGGTCCACGGAGGACACGAGTGTTACTGGGCATGCACATCTAGTCCTCGAAAACTCTAGGCAGCATTCTGCCTTCTCCCTACAGTTTTCATCCCTCAGCTTCGCCCACAACTGGCTCATGTGAACTACAATCCCAACGCTGTGTTTCAACGTTTAGAAACTTAAATAATCATCACTTGCGATTCGGCTTTCGAAACACGCCCCTCATTTGTGTTGTTGTTGATATGAAACACAAGGTCCTTATGCTTCCTAAACCGTACCGCAGGCGGTGTATGTCGATATAAAGACCGAGCGTCGCCGCTCTTAATTATCAGCAGGCGATTTTTCTATCTGGGTCACTAACGTTAGCTAGCTAGGTGGCTAGGTTAGCGTTGGAGTTACTGTAGCTAGGCTAGGTCGGCGATTCTCCCGTGTCCCCTGATGATTACTAACCTCGTCTAGATCCACATAAGGTCCGGCGCCTTCAGGGAACATCTCGTCCACCGCTGGTTTCATGACCATTTCTATTTTTGACTAGGTACCGTAATGAATATTAGTTAACTATCTAGCTAGATGTTCTCTGTCAACGTAAACAATAGAAACCGGACCCTTTTCCGTGTAACACCACTTCCTTTTTGTAACAGTATAATGCGCTTGACTTTCACAAGGAACCCACGGTGGTTTGGGTATACAGATTGAAGCAAAGGTAGGCTACAGCAGATAGCCAGATACAGCTACTACAGACTTAGGTAAAACTAGGTCAGATATGGTACAAACCTCCAGGTGATGAAAGGAGTTACATACCCAAGGATGGGAAACCTATAACTGATTGTAAAATAACTTTACCTGTAAAAATTCCTCATACAAAATTCCTATAACATTTCAATCTTTGCAAGTATCCACATCAAATATTGTAAATTATGACAGTGAGATCAAATTTCTGGTCAAATTTCATTGATATTGCACGTTACATTTATGTAATGTTTTATATTATAGCCGTTGGAATTCAGGTGTTTTTTCAGGTGTGTGAGATGCATTCATATATTTCATGATAAGTTCAAATACATTTGCTTATATAACCTCATGTTTTTAAAATGCATTTTGATATACAATATTACATAACCTTATGCCCTCTTTCTCTCCGTCCTTCCCCTCTCCTCATTCTCCCCCTCTCTTCTCCCTTCCTGACCTCTCCCCACCCTTTCTCCTCCTCTCTATTCTCCCTCTACCGTACCCCTCCCCTTCTCTCCTCTCTCTCCTCAGTGTTCGTGTCCCTCGTTGGTCTCATATCCCAGTGTGTCTCCCAAGTGTTGGTGAGCATAGAAGGCCCGGGCCATTTCGTTGATGTGCTTGTAGGCTCCAATAGACCTGAAGTACTCTATGTAGTGCCAGAAGTCTGAGGTAGTGTAGGGCCAGTAGGGGACTCCCTGGGGCTCATCTTATGGAACTACAGACACACAGACAGAAACAAATCACAACACTCACTGACTGACAACCCCAAAGAAGTCTACATAATATAATAATCGTGTAGAGCCTATCAGTACATGCTACAGAAGGTCTGTGTGTGTGTGTGTGTCTATTTTACCTCCTTCAGGGGTGAAGCCTCTAGCATCTGTAGGAGGGAGAGAGATGGGAGATGGAGTTTAGCATTCTGAAGCGTACCAAGAATTCCACACACAAAGACTCGATTGAGAGTCCGGAAAAATTAGAGTCCTCCTCTGAGGACTCTAGGATACCTGAAGTAACTTCCTTTCTCCTCAAATATTATTCCTCACTGAGTTTACACACACACACACACACAAACACACAGTGCTCTTTGTACACATGCAGTATTCAAAACAGATCTCGCCTTACGGATGCAGCAATCTGTCCTTACTGAATACAAGTTAGCCCTATCTGCCATCTGAGTCAGTTATCTTCAATACTGAGTACTTTTTATGGCACTTTAACACGGATTACACATACAGCACTATTTGACGTAAAATGCTTTACATCAACCCCGGGCTAAACCCACGAAGAGCAAGCAGAAGGTAACATAACTGAGGGTATCCCAGAGGTTGCTGATGATTAGTAAGAAAACCCTGCTGAGAAAGAGACTTATGTGCATCATCATTTTAATGGAGAGACTCACCAGCGAGTTTACAGGCAAAGAGACAGAGGAAGAGAATTCTAAGCTGAACCAGCAACTTCATCCTGACTTCTGAAAACACGAACACAGAATATGCTACTAGTAGAATAAACATACATATTAAACGCATAGCCCAGAGTTCACTGATAAACACCCTAAACTGCACTCTAAACAACACTATAAACTACTAAAAACTGTTCAAAATACTCTATATTAGAATCAAAACAACAACACTAGTATATTCAACACATTCTAATGTCTGTGCGCCAGGTTGTGATGAGAAGGGTCTGGTTATTTTTATCTGTGTGTGTCTTGCCAGAGGTGCTGTCTGTCTCGGGTCCAGAGGAGTCTAAAGCTCACGGCAGAAATTATGGAGCATGATCCTGTTGTAAGATCACGTGTCCCCCCCAAGAAGCACACACACACACA
Source organism: Hucho hucho (assembly GCA_003317085.1). Taxonomy (NCBI): domain Eukaryota; kingdom Metazoa; phylum Chordata; class Actinopteri; order Salmoniformes; family Salmonidae; genus Hucho; species Hucho hucho. The sequence continues at coordinate 19,793 of QNTS01003183.1, forward strand.
CACACCTCTACACCTCTCCCCACATACCCTTGTCACTACCACACTTAATTGTGGCAACATCAGTACTTGCTGTTGGACTAGATGCTCAGGAGGGGGCAGCAGAGATCGTTTATCCCAATCACAATCTAACCACTGTTGCAGAAGAAAAGACAGTCATCAGTTTGACTTCAAAACAAAACTTTAATTCCTAATATACAGACTACATGACACCTATACAGCTACACCTATTCCTCCAGTTCCCTTCCCTGTGAACATGTTTCTATGATGGGGATACTGTGTGTGTGTGTTTGCCCCTATAGGAACCGTGCCCAACCCTCAGAGAACTGACTCATGCTGTCAGCATTCTATTCATCCCATGAACATTTAATCAATCAAACTACCTTATAAACTAACAGATCTCCAACTACAGACCATAAAGTCTCTAAATATAAAATACAAGTGATAGTCTAAATTAGATGGTAGGTAGTGATATGTTGGATGGTAAGATAAGACCAACTGTCAGTGTATATAAACTATTATAAACTGGGTGGTTCGAGCCCTGAATGCTGATTGGCTGACAGCCGTGGTATGACAAAACATGTATTTTTACTGCTCTAATTACATTGGTAACCAGTTTATAATAGCAATAAGGCACCTCGGGGCTTGTGGTGTATGGCTAATATACCACGGCTAAGGGCTGTGTCCAGGCACTCCGCGATGCGTTGTGCAATATACCACACCCCCTCGTGCCTTATTGCTTAATTAGGCACGGGAGGTGGATATTAGGTCTAGTATGTGATAGTCGTATTTCTGTCTGTATCTATAGAGGTAGTGTCACGGATCCCTCCGGAACTGTCATTGCGCACACCTGGCCCCAATTGCCAATGATTAGTGTTTTATATATGTGCCCTTTGGTTCTCCATTGGGCTGTCGATTGTTGTACTCTGTCTCGTTGGTATAAAGGGTCGGGAGACAGGCGCAGGAATGAGTAATATGGGTTTTTATTTTGCCCATATTACGGCGTGCCGTGTATAGGCACGGGGACAAAGACGAAACCAACACGTAACAAAAACACAGGGTTGAAACCCAAAACAAAAACCAAGGAGTACTTGGAATAAATACAGACGCGCACATGATTAATACACAGGACGAGGCCCGGAATCATCTGCGCAATCCACAATGGCACGAAAGCCCAAACACACAGCACAGGTACTCACATGCTCCAACGGACAGAGTACAACAATCGACAGCCCAATGGAGAACCAAAGGGCACATATATACAAACACTAATCATTGGCAATTGGGGCCAGGTGTGGGCAATGACAGTTCCGGAGGGATCCGTGACAGGTAGGGCTCAAATGACATTCGGATAGGGCATTGGGAGTAGGGGAGAAGTGTCTACGGCGTTAGGACTAGGGAAATGGACACATAAATAACCCTTTAACCCTACCCGCTGACCTCTAAACCTCCATCTAGTCGCAGCCCGTTTGGTCGGTAACACTCATCTTGAAGGTGTCAATGTTTTCTTTAGCCAGCAGCTGCCTGGCGTACTCTACTTTCTCTGCGGGCAGGAAGCGGGAACGTCCCAGGATCCAGGCGTAGTCGACATGGAAAATCCTCAACACATCAGTACAGCTGTACACCACCGCTCCACTCACATAGTCAGTACTCAGCACCCAGTACGGACCGTAGGGAGTGACTGAGAGAGGGTTGGAGAGGGGGGAGGGAGAAGAGGTCGAGAGGGAGGAGGGAGAAGAGGTCGAGAGGGATAGAGAGTAAGACAGAGTCACAGACGTTATGTTATTTTCATATGAACTGTTCTCTCTCACAGGCCCTGTCAGAGCTGAAGTCATCAACATCGAACCTCTGACTCCAGAGAGAGTTAGACAGGGTTAGGTCATCCTCGACATTAGAGTAACAAGACCTGTGCAACAGTAGACATTCAGTAGAGACTCGATATAGTCGTGGTAATAGAATTATAGACAGAGACTCAGAGACTATAGAGTCATGGTAATAGACTTATAGACAGCAGAGACTCGATAGAGTCATGGTAATAGACTTATAGACAGTAGAGACTCACAATAGGAGAAGCTGACTCCCAGTTTGGCTGTTTTTTTTGGATCCTGGACCACTGCTGTCCCCTCCACAGTCTGCACCTTACCTTTACTGGAGGCAGAGATATACACTGTTACCACTTTTAGAAAAAACATGTGTATGAGAAAACCGTACTAGCTTTCAGTTCAGGGAGGACAGTCGACTTCTAAATGTCTATGTATGAGGTTAAGTTAGACATAGTTCAGACACACTCACACATACACACACAAATAAATACTGACTAGAACTGGGAGTTGAGGACTCTGATGGTGCCGTCTCCCCTCAGAGAGTAATCGGCCTGGATGCACTTCCCTCTCTCAAAGGATAATGGAAGTTTCGCTATCTCATACCACGTGCCCAGGTACTGATAAGGGTAGGAGAGGGGTTGTTAAAAATGTACGCTTTAAATCACAAAAAGCTCTATGTATGTGTGTGTTTGTGTGTGTTTACCTGCTGCAGGGTGAAGTTGGGCTGGACACTGGGGGTGGGGCATGGACCCCAATGATATGTCTGGGCAGAGACCAGAGGGAGAAGGAGGAGGATCCAAAATATAGGAAACATTTTTCTTATGGGAGAAGAGGAGAGATGGGGGAAGAACGGTAAAGCCGTAAGGTATAGTAAAGCTGCATGCCTATGAAGTACAGGTAACCGTGAGAACAGGTTAGCGTGACTATCTGAAATGCTTTGCTTTACATTCCATATTTTTCCCCTTGACATGCCATCTGAGCGATTTAAAGTCTGCAGACAGACTACATGACACCTATGCAGCTACACCTGTTCCTCCAGTTCCCTTCCCTGTGAACATGTTTCTATGATGGGGATACTGTGTGTGTGTCTGTGTGTGTGTGTGTGTGTCCCTATAGGAACTGTGACCAACCCTTAGAATACAAAACATACCAGCCTCAACGACCTTCATTGAAAAACAACATCTTAAACCTGCAGTGTTATTTAAATGGAGCTTAAAGCTTTGCTCTTAAATCTCAAAGACGGGTTGTAAAAAAACAGACAGGGCAAAACAGTGTCAAAAACATAATGTTATACTGTACACTTAATAATAATAATACATGTTATTAAGCAGACGCCTTTCAGGACTACATAAAGGCCTACTTACCCCACTGTAGGCTAGACTAGTCTTTATTTAAATCTGGTTTGTTAACATTGAATTTTGTTACAGTGACAAAGGAATTCAGCTAAATGTCATCACATGACGTCACACAGTCACTTTATATTCCTATGTTCCAAGCATGCATCATGTTTAAGATTAAGTTAAAAAACTAACAGTTATTTGAATATTCAACAGTTCATAATAAATTCTTACCAGTATTCTATTTACAAACTTAATCTCATGAATTTCTAGACACCCAACTATGTTACATAATATAATTCTAAACAATACTTTTTCACCACCTCCAACATGCAGACCTATAAATAAATAAAAATCTTACCTGTGCTTATTTTTACAAACTTTATGAAGAAATATCAACTGCACAAATATGTATATTCAGCAGAATATATTTCCTAAAGTTGTCGCTTAGGTCTTGGCATGACAGTGAGAGTGTGTCTGTGTCTGTCTGAGTCATCACTGAGAGTGCACCCAGCACAAGGCAGGTGATTAGCGAAATTTTCGTCATGAGACCGCTCCCTCTCTGGGTGCATTCTGGAGAGAGAGGGGTAGAGAGAGAGACAGAGAGAGAGAGAATGTGTCTGTTGTGTGTTTATCAGAAGATGCTGTCTTGTCATTTAACCACTGATTCAGGCTTTCGTCTCCTCTTATCGTTCTATTACTGGAAAATCACAGTGAGTTAGGCCCCATCCCAATAGTCTTCAAATGAACAAACAAAAGAAAACATTAAATATAGCTTAATTATTTCATAAGATAATGTAGTTACAATTACTAAGCTGTGTGTGTATGTGCGTTTGTGTGTGTGTGTGTGTGTGTGTGTGTGTGTGTTTGCCCCTATGGGAACTGTGACCAACCCTTAGAATACAAAACATACCAGCCTCAACGATCTTCATTGAAAACATCTCAAACCTGCAGTGTTATTTAAATGGAGCTTAAAGCTTTGCTCTTAAATCTCAAAGACGGGTTGTAAAAAAACAGACAGGGCAAAACAGTGTCAAAAACATAATGTTATACTGTACACTTAATAATAATAATACATGTTATTAAGCAGACGCCTTTCAGGACTACATAAAGGCCTACTTACTCCACTGTAGGCTAGACTAGTCTTTAGAATTAGGGGTTTGGGGTTAAGGTTAGGTTATGGAAAATTGGATTTTGAATGGGAATCAATTGTTTGGTCTCCACAAGGATAGTAAAACAAACGTGTGTCTGTCTGTGGGCCTGTGTGTTTGTTCTCAGGCCACAGCCCGTCTGATCTGTCGCTGTGTTGAAGACAACGAGCCTCCATATTGGGACTCCTCCACCATTGTAAAAAGTATTTAGGAAGCTTTGGAAATGCATTTATTAATGTCTACTTTCATTTTTGCCACATGTATTCTATTACAGACACCTTAATGCATACTTTTTATGTGAGCTAAAACACAAACCCCAAAATGTATACACAGTCAGGTCCATAAATATTTGGCCATTGACCAAGTTAACCTTTTGGCTATGTACGCCACCACAATGGATTTAAAAGGAAACAAGATGTGCAGAAAGAGCAGACTTTCAGGTTTAATTTGAGGGTATTTGCATCCAAATCGGGTAAACGGTGTAGGAACTACAGCACTTTTTAGATGTGGTCCGCCAAATTTTAGGGGCTCAAAAGTAATTGGACAAAGTAACATAATCATAAATTAAATTGTGAGTTTTAATACTTGGTTGCATATCCTTTGCAGTCAATGACTGCCTGAAGTCTGGAACCCATAGACATCACCAGATGCTGGATTTCTTCCCTGGTGATGCTCTGCCAGGCCTTTACTGCAGCTGTCTTCACTTCCTGCTTGTGCTTGGGGCGTTTTGCCTTCAGCAAGTGAAATGCATGCTCAATCGGATTCAGGTCAGGTGATTGACTTGGCCATTGCAGAACATTCCACTTCTTTGCCTTGAGTACACGGTTGCTTTCGCAGTATGCTTCGGGTCGTTGTCCATCTGCACTGTGAAGCGCCGTCCAATGAGTTGAAGCATTTGGCTGAATCTGAGCAGATAATAAAGCCCTAAACACTTCAGAATTCATCCTGCTGCTTTTGTCAGCAGTCACATCATCAATAAATACAAGGGAACCAGTTCCATTGGCAGCCATACATGCCCACGCCATAACACTACCTCCACCATGATTCACAGATGAGGTGGTATGCTTCGGATAATGAGCAGTTCCTTCCCTTCTCCATACTTTTCTCTTCCCATCATTCTGGTACAAGTTGATCTTCATCTCATCTGTCCATAGGATGTTGTTCCAGAACTGTACAGGCAATTTTAGATGTTGCTCGGCAAACTCTAATCTGGTCTTCCTGTTTTTGAGGCATACCAATGGTTTACATCTTGTGGTAAACCGTCTGTATTTACTCTGGTGAAGTCTTCTCTTGAATGTTGACTTTGAAACAGATATGCCTACCTCCTGGAGGGTGTTCTTGATCTGGCCAACTGTTGTGAAAGGGTTTTTCTTCACCAGGGAAATAATTATTCTGTCATCCACCAGTTGTTTTCCGTAGTATTCCGGACCTTTTGGTTTTCCTGAGCTCACCAAATCAAATCAAATTTATTTGTCACATACACATGGTTAGCAGATGTTAATGCGAGTGTAGCGAAATGCTTGTGCTTCTAGTTCCGACCATGCAGTAGTATCTAACAAGTAATCTAACAAATTCACAACAACTACCTTATACACACAAGAGTAAAGGAATGAATACGAGTATGTACATATAAATATATGGATGAGCGATGGCTGACCGGCATAGGCAAGATGCAGTAGATGGTATGGAGTACAGTATATACACATATATATATATNGTGGCTAGAGATTTGGGTCGATGGCCGAACGGCATAGGCAAGATTCAGTACATGGTTTAGAGTACAGTGTATACATTTGATATGAGTATGTCGGATACATAAACATTATATACAAAATTGTTTAAAGTGGCTAGTGATACATTGTTACATCCAATTCCTATGTTTAAAGTGGCTAGAGATTTAAGTCAGTATGTTGGCAGCAGCCACTCAATGTTAGTGATGGCTGTTTAACAGTCTGATGGCCTTGAGGTAGAAGCTGTTTTTCAGTCTCTCGGTCCCAACTTTGATGCACCTGTACTGACCTCGCCTTCTGGATGATAGCGGGGTGAACAGGCAGTGGCTCGGGTGGTTGTTGTCCTTGATGATCTTTTTGGCCTTCCTGTGACATCGGGTGGTGTAGGTGTCCTGAAGGTCAGGTAGTTTACCCCCGGTGATGTGTTGTACAGTCCTCACTACCCTCTGGAGAGCCTTACGGTTGTGGGCGGAGCAGTTGCCGTACCAGGCGGTGATACAGCCCGACAGGATGCTCTCGATTGTGCATCTGTAGAAGTTTGTGAGTGATTTTGGTGACAAGCCGAATTTCTTCAGCCTCCTGAGGTTGAAGAGGCGCTGTTGAACCTTGTTGAACCGTGTAATGTGTTTGAACATTTGAAAGAGTTGGGAAATTTTGTAGTGAACTTATGGATCTGCTGTTTGGGGAGCGTGTATATGAAACAGTAATTTCCGGGGTAGGTATGCTTCAGTATAAGTAAGAGCTGTGAACACTACGAGCAACAAGAAACCTCGAGAGATAAACCGCAGAAGACTAAAGAAGAAATAAATAAAACATGGCTCCTAGACCAATATTTAGGTGTATTGTGATTTAACTTCAATGAATGAAATATCTCTGTCTGTCTGTCTCTCTCTCTCTCCGTGTGTGTGTGTTGACAAGGATCTGTAGCGTCCAGGGGAGCTAATGACCTCTGTCACCCCCCAACATGTGGTTGTTTGGGAGGTTGTTCGATTACAAACAATTTTCTAAGAGAATTAAAGAATAATTATACATGTAAACTGTGGCAGACCAGGGGGTTGGGTCAAGATGTTTACACAGATCAGACACGGACAGAGTAGGATTAGCTCAGTTTCAAAGGTATTTATTAAAAATACTAATTCAAAAAGAAAAGGTCTCCCCCATGAGACCCTCTCCGGGTTACCGTCGTCTGGGCTCCGGGTCCTGCTGTATTGTGTGGGGATCAAAAACTGAACTCACTCCTGTTACTTCTGTCTTGCACAGCTGGTGAGCAATCAGCCCTAATTAGTCCTGGCCAGAGAACCCGTCGAGACCTGGCACGTCCAGCAGATGGAGCCATCGCCTCGTGATGTATACTCCATCTGTCACCAGGCCTCGATGAGTCTCCCCCTGGTGGCTGACCTGCTGTACGCCACAAAACATTTAAAGGATAGAAATGGCATTTATGTATAAACCTTTTAGAAGAAAATACAAGGGTTTTAAAAAGAAAAATGTATTTACCTTCAATGGATGACAGCTCATTCTCTGGCCCTGTGTGTGTGTGTGTGTGAGTGAGTGAGTGAGTGAGTGAGTGAGTGAGTGAGTGAGTGAGTGAGTGAGTGAGTGAGTGTCCAGGCTGGACTCACAGAGAGAGAATCCGGATCAAGGAGCAAAATGCCTTATTTTATATGAATAAAGTAAAAAAAAAATACATATATATATTATACATGTAAACATTTAAGGGGTATTAAAGTGTACTATTGTTTCATAATAATATGTATGTTTTATATACATTTTAGTTAAAAAAAACAACAGGTATAGTATAATGTTGCATAGCACACATTTCAACAATAGTAATATGTTTAAAGGTCTGTACAGTAGGCATTTCGGTATTAACATTTAAGAATTAAATATTATATTTACAAATAAAATGTATCTTAACTTCAATGAATGAAATCTCTGTCTCTCTGTCTGTCCCCCGATCTGTTTCTCTCTCCACAAGAGAAAGGGGTTCAGGGAAGATATAATTTATTTTCTTCCGAAAACAGTGTGTTCTCATGAGGTCTCCATGGGTGGTTGTCTCAATCAATCACGCCATCCTCTTTTTGAAAGAGTAATTGTACTCTTTAAGATGGGCCCTTATGACTTACACAGATCCATTATACCCCCTTTAACAACCGTTTAATGCACTGGGCTAAATCAGGGGCACACAGAGTGTTTCTAGGTAGTCTTAAACAAATCATCTGTGAATAATGAAAAATAATCTAATCAACAACTACATAATATGCAATTAACTATTAAGTTTTTCATTTGTAAATCATTATTATAACGCATACTGACATACAACTTACTGACTCAAATCTCTAGATACTTTAATAATTAAAAATTGGATGTAATAAATGTATCACTAGTCACTTTAAACAATGCCACTTTATATAATATTTACATACCCTACATTACTCATCTCATATGTATATACTGTACTCTGTACCATCTACTGCATCTTGCCTATGCCATTCAGCCATCGCTCATCCAGATATTTATATGTACATACTCGTATTCATTCCTTTACACGTGTGTGTGTATAAGGTAGTTGTTGTGAAATTGTTAGATTACTTGTTAGATATTACTGCATGGTCGGAACTAGAAGCACAAGCATTTCGCTACACTCGCATTAACATCTGCTAACCATGTGTATGTGACCAATAAAATTTTATTGAAATTTTATGAAACCTAGAGTTGGGTTTATATAGGGGGGGAATGAAAAAAGTTGTATATGTATTATGTAGTGAAGATCTTAGATTATATGTAAAAGAACAACTCAACGCTGAACTAAATCACAATATGTCTACAACTCACAAGTATTATTAACAATTTGTAAGAAATTGAAATACGTAATATACGAATCCCATCTTAATAATCACAAGAGACATATTCTGAACTTTTAAACAAATTGCAATCTCTTTACACATACTTATGCTACTTTCACATAACAACATACAAGGTCAGTGTCAGTGTATGCATCCTTAGATGCTGTGGGGAATGTGTTATATCTTGTACATGTTCCCCCCTATAGATATTCCTTAACATCTTAGATACTAGTACATTAGTAGTACATAACAGTGTAATAGTGTAGTACTACAGTACGGACCTGTCTTGACATCCTAGATACTAGTACATTAGTAGTACATAACAGTGTAATAGTGTAGTACT
>QNTS01003183.1:34758-71599 GCA_003317085.1 Hucho hucho
TGTTCTGTCTTCATGCTGTTCTGTTCTTTTATGGCCCTGCCTCTGGCAGCCTGTCCTCTTGTTACATGATGAGTGAGTGAAAGAGGCCCTACCTGTAAGATATTTGGTGCTACAAACCTACTTCTATTTAACCATTCGGGGATCTACTATCAAACAGTCATGAAATCATAAAAAAATGAATGTCTACACTTAAGAATGTGTTCATAAAAATTATTGTTGACAAGTTATATGCATGAAAATAAAGATGCTTAAAATATGTGACATTTTGGAGACATTTTTGGACACTTATAGTGGCCTCCTAGGCCTTGTTATGGATAAATGTCTATAATGATAGGTTGGTATAAGATATCTGCTCCATTTTTGGGTCCCATGTTGACAAGCGGTTGGGGAATCACTGGAGGGGAATATTGCCCAACTGAGCATCTCAGTGTACATCTCAATAAACACAATAACGTGAGAACGGAAGGACCGGATGTACATATATGGGCATAACCACGTGACACATAAAATAGGTCATCAATAATTTTTTTACACAAACTGTCTACTGTATTCTCTCTTCCTTCATTCGTGGGCGAAGCGGAGGGCTGAATTTTTTTTGTTAAGGATGGAAATTATGCCTTTGCAGCCTGAATGGAGGATGTTTTATGTACGAGCCGGTCCACGGGGGACACAAGTGTGTTACTGGGCATGCACATCTAGTTCTCGAACACTCTAGGCAACATTCTGCCTTCTCCCTACAGTTTTCATCCCTCAGCTTCGCCCACAACTGTCTCATGTGAACTACAATCCCAACGCTGTGTTTTAAGTTTAGAAACTTCAATAATGATCACTTGTGATTCGGCTTTCGAAACACACCCTTATCTTTCATCAGCGAGATAGAATCCTTCAAATAAGCATCCTGCCATTCAGGACCTCTATACCAGGCGGTGTCAGAGGAAGGTCCTTAAAATTGTCAAAGACTCTAGCCACCTTAGCCATAGACTGTTCTCTCTGCTACCGCACGGCAAGCGGTACCGGAGCGCCAAGTCTAGGTCCAAAAGGCTTCTAAACAGCTTTTACCCCCAAGCCATAAGACTCCTAAACATCTAATCAAATGGCTACCCAGACTATTTGCATTGCCCCCCCCCTCTTTTACACCGCTGCTACTCTCTGTTGTTATCATCTATGCATGGTCACTTTAATACCTCTACCTACATGTACATATTACCTCAACTAACCGGTGCCCCTGCACATTGACTCTGTACCCCCCTGTATATAGTCTCACTATTGTTATTTTACTGCTGCTCTTTAATTACTTGTTACTTTTATTTCTTATTCTTACACTTATTTTTTTTTTTTAAACCACATTGTTGGTTATGGGCTCGTAAGTAAGCATTTCACTGTAAGGTCTACACCTGTTGTATTCACCGCATGTGACTAACATTTGATTTGATTTGATTTAACCCACAATCGCCTACAGATTTGATACACATGGAGGACCAATATTTACTCTGGATTTGACAAATTATGACTTTTATTATCATCTGCTTTTTATGAATAAACAAGCATCTGGGGGAAAACAAAGGATATATAGTTTCGATGCTCCCCCCCATCCACCACCACACATTAATGTTGCTTACCTTGGATCACAAAGTCAACTAATTTCCACTCCATTCATAAGCAAATACTTTTGATTCTGACATTTACATTTTAGTCATTTAGCAATTAGGGTTAAGTGCCTTGCTCAAGGCACTTATCTGGTTGGCTTGTTTGTTTGACATGTTTTCATTTTAAGCTGGCCTTCCCGTATCTACACCGAAATAATATTATTTCAGTAGACCTCTATTATGATAAAAAAAATGTTATAGCTCATTAGTACACCCTTGTGGTTGAATATATATATTGTTGGTCCTAGAATACAACAATGAATAGTGTTGAACTAACAAATACCATCAAGGAATACCTTACAACTTACAATAATGAACACCTTGTGAAACAGCTGTGAAAACCAACCTGGCAATATTTAAGATTTAAATATATAAACGTAGATATTATTTTTGTACAGGTGTGTCAATTTACTTTCACAGATTTTCTGTACACTCACATGGCAATCATAGACTGAAATACTGAAATCTGCTGTGTGGAATAGAGAGGAGGTGGTTGCTGTGTGGGTGGGAGGTTCTGCCTGTCACTTGTTCTCAACAGGCAGGGGGATTCAAAGAGGGAGACAGCAAAGTCCAGGCCTTGCTGAGTGTTTGCAATGCTAGTGTTTTTAGTTTGTCTGTGTATCTCACATTATGTACCCAGTATGATAGAGCAAGAACATTTCTTAGCAGATAATGACAACATGACAATAACAGTAGCTGTAGATTATGTAATGAAAAATTGGAGGTTGGTAGGTAATGGAGGGCATCAGGTGGATCCATGTCTGGGTGTTGGGCAGAACGCCTAGGTCCTGGAGAACAGGAGCAGAGTAAAGGGAACAGGGTAGGAGACAGAGACGTAAACAAGCAAACACACAGGTTACAGGTTTATCAGCTATGTAAAAATACAATTATTTAATTATTTAATTTAAATGTTTGATTAGACATGCAATGTTGTTAATGGCAGACAGAAAATAAAGGATACCCGTCAATTGTCAGTAGGGTGGATGAGGGAGTTAAGGGATGGACCCTGAAAAATATGAGCGAGGTGAGTTGTGAGAGAAGCTCTGGGGTGGTGTCATAACCACTTGAGTCATACAAATAAAATCAAATAAAATCTAATCCAACTTTATTTGCCACATGTGCCGAATACAACAAGTGTAGACTTTACCGTGAAATGCTTATTTACAAGCCCTTAACCAACAGTGCAGTTCAAGAAGAAGAAAATATTTACCAAGTAGACTAAAATAAAAAATCAGCAGGAGAACACAGCCCTCCTCTTCATGTAGAGGAGCGCGTCCAGCAGCACGCGACCATGCTTCAATGTGCTGCTGACCATGGAGTGTTTGGAGAGAGGAGGGCTGCCAGCAACTCTACCATCACCACCACCTACCCCACTGGTCATCCCTCCTTCATCTGGTCCTAGTGAGATTAGGCTCTCGCTCCCGAGGGAGTATGATGGGACGGCTGCCGGGTGCCAGAGGTTCTTACTACTCCTTTGGGACGCGAGAGCGTGTCCGCCCTCGTCTCTTGTCTATCTGGGAAAGCCCTGGAGTGGGCCAACGCCGTATGGGGAGAAGGTGACGCGGCGGACCACTATGAGGAGTTCACTCGCTGTTTCCGGGTGGTTTTCGACCATCCGCCTGAGGGGAGAGCGGTGGGTGAACGCCTTTTCCACTTACGACAGGGGACGAGGAGCGCGCAGGATTTCGCCCTGGACTTCCGTACCCTGGCCGCGGGCACGGGATGGAATGACAGGGCCCTGATCAACCATTACTGTTGCAGTCTGCGTGAGGACATCCATCTGGAGTTGGCTTGCAGGGACACCACACTCACGATGGACCAGCTGGTGGACATGTCAATCCGACTGGACAATCTGCGGGCCACCCGCTGACGTCCGGATCAGGGTCTGTCAATTCCATCCTCCAGCATCTCCGCTCCGACCCCTATGGAGCTGGGAGGTGCTGCGCTCAGGGGGGCCGGAGGAGGGGCCATTCCCTGCACCAGCTGTGGCTGCAGAGGACACACTGCTGGTCGGTGTTGGGGGGGGGTTCTTCAGGGAGTCGAGGTGGCAGGCAGAGCACTGTTGTGTCACCCCAGGTGAGTAAGCACCAGACTCACCCAGAGCTCCCTGTTGCTCACATGCTTTTGTTAGTAGAGTTCCCTGAGTGTTCCCCGCATTCCCAGTATAAGGCGCTAGTAGATTGCGCAGCTGGGAATTTTATTGACTGTTCTTTTGCCCGTAGGTTAGGGATCCCCATTGTGTCTCTTGATGTGCCTTTCCCTGTGCATGCCCTAGATAGTCGACCCTTAGGGTCAGGGCTGATTAGGGACGCCACAACTCCACTAAGTCATGAGGAGCGTATCAGTCTTTTCCTCATTGATTCTCCTGCGTTTCCCGTGGTGCTGGGCATACCCTGGTTGGCCTATCATGACCCCAATATTTTGTGGCAACAGAGGGCTCTCAAGGGGTGGTCACGAGGGTGCTCGGGGAGGTGTGTAGGTGTTTCCATCGGTCAGACTACGGTGGAGAGTCCAGACCAGGTCTCCACCGTGCACATCCCCTCAGAATATGCCGATGTGGCTCTCGCCTTCTGTAAAAAGAGGGCGACTCAATTACCACCCCATCGATGAGGGGATTGTGCGATAAATCTCCTGGTAGACGCAGCACTTCCCAGGAGTCACGTGTATCCTCTGTCACAGGAGGAGACGGCGGCTATGGAAACATATGTCTCCGAATCTCTGGGGCAGGGATACATTCGGCCCTCCACTTCACCTGCCTCCTCGAGTTTCTTTTTTGTGAAGAAGAAGGATGGAGGTCTGCGCCCGTGTATTGACTATCGAGGGATCAATCAGATCACTGTGAGGTACAGCTACCCGCTACCTCTCATAGCCAGTGCGATCGAGTCAATACACGGGGCGCGCTTCTTCACAAAATTGGATCTCAGGAGCGCTTACAATCTGTGTGGAAGACAGCATTTAGTACCACATCAGGGCACTATCAGTACCTCGTCATGCCGTACGGGTTGAAAAATTCTCCATCAGTCTTCCAATCTTTTGTAGACGAGATCTTCAGGGACCTGCTCGGGCAAGGTGTAGTGGTGTATATCGACGACATATTGATATACTCCGCTACACGCGCCGAGCATGTGTCCCTGGTGCGCAGGGTGCTTGGTCGACTGTTGGAGCATGACCTGTACGTCAAGGCTGAGAAGTGTCTGGTCTTCCAACAGTCCGTCTCCTTCCTAGGGTACCGCATTTCCACGTCCGGGGTGGAGATGGAGAGTGACCGCATTTCCGCCGTGAGTAATTGGCCGACTCCAACTATGGTAAAGGAGGTGCAGCGGTTCTTAGGGTTTGCCAACTACTACCGGAGGTTTATCCAGGGCTTCGGTCAGGTAGCAGGTCCCATTACCTCACTGCTGAAGGGGGGACCGGTGCGACTGCAGTGGTCAACTGAGGCAGACAGGGCTTTTGGTCACCTGAAGGCTCTGTTTACCTTGGCCCCCGTGCAGGCTCATCCGGATCTCTCTCTGGCATTCATAGTTGAGGTGGACGCGTCCGAGGCTGGGATAGGAGCTGTGCTGTCTCAGCGCTCGGGTACGTCACCAAAACTCCGCCCCTGTGCTTTTTTTTCTAAGAAGCTCAGCCCGGCGGAGCGAAACTATGATGTGGGGGACAGGGAGCTGTTGGCTGTCATGAAGGCTCTGAAGGCGTGGATGCATTGGCTTGAGGGGGCTAAACACCCTTTTCTCATCTAGACTGACCACCGTAATCTGCAGTACATCCGGGCGGCGAGGAGACCGAACCCTCGCCAGGCAAGGTGGGCCATGTTTTTCACCCGTTTTGATTTCACTCTATCCTTTCTACCAGGTTCCCAGAATGCTAAGGCAGACACACTGTCCCGGTTGTATGACACAGAGGAGCGGTCCATCGATCCAACTCCCATACTTCCTGCCTCTTGCCTGGTGGCACCGGTGGTATGGGAGCTGGACGCGGATATCGAGCGGGCGGTGTGTACAGAGCCCACTCCCACTCAGTGTCCCGCTGGGCGTATGTACGTTCTGGCCGTGACCGTCTGATCGTTTGGGCTCACACATCACCCTCCTCTGGTCATCCAGGTATCGGCCGGACAGTGCGCTATCTTAGTGAGAAATACTGGTGGCCCACCTTAGCTAAGGACGTGAGGGTTTATGTTTCCTTCTGCTCGGTGTGCACTCAGTACAAGGCGCCTAGACACCTGCCCAGAGGGAAATTACAACCCCTACCCGTTCCACAGCGGCCGTGGTCACACCTGTCGGTGGATTTTGTGACGGATCTTCCACCGTCACAAGGGAAAACGACGATCCTGGTTGTTGTGGATCGGTTTTCTAAGTCCTGTCGCCTCCTTCATTTGCCCGGTCTCCCTACGGCTCTACAGACCGCGGAGGCTCTGTTCACCCATGTCTTCCGGCACTACGGGGTGCCTAAGGACATAGTGTCTGATCGGGGTCCCCAGTTCACATCTAGGGTGTGGAAGGCGTTCATGGAGCATCTGGGGGTCTCGTCAGCCTTACCTCAGGTTTTCACCCCGAGAGCAACGGGCAGGTGGAAAGAGTCAACCAAGATGTGGGTAGGTTTCTGAGGTCGTATTGCGAGGACCGGCCGGGGGAGTGGGCGGTTTTCATTCCCTGGGCAGAGATGGCTCAGAACTCACTCCGCCACTCCTCCACTAACCTGTCTCCATTTCAATGTGTGCTAGGTTATCAGCCAGTTCTGGCACCGTGGCATCAGAGCCAGACCGAGGCTCCTGCGGTGGACGAATGGTTTAGGCGCTCAGATGAGACCTGGGAAGCCGCCCACGTGCACCTGCAACGGGCCTGAGGCGGCAGAAGGCGAGCGCCGACCGCCACCGCAGTGAGGCCCCGGTGTTCGCACCGGGGGACCGGGTCTGGCTCTCGACCCGAAGCCTGCCCTGCCGGAAGCTGGGGCCGCGGTTTGTGGGGCCTTTCAAAGTCCTGAGGAGACTGAACGAGGTTTGTTATAGGTTATAGCTTCCCCCAGACTACTGTATTAACCCCTCGTTTCATGTGTCTCTCCTCAGGCCGGTGGTGGCTGGCCCGCTCCAGGGACCTGAGGTTCTGGAGGTTCCTCCGCAGAGTCACTCGGCCTCCGGGAGTACCCGATCATGGACACCATGATAGCTGCCATGGTCTTCCCGGACCAGGAGATTATAGGGTGGAACCCACGACTGAAGCCGGGACCCCCAGAGTCTTTGATGCGGACTTGAAAGCCACATGTGGGTCCCTCTGCTCTCTTGGTCGCTTTACCAACGCGGCCATGCTGTGGCAGGCCTACTTGCAGACTCTGTTTCCCTGGCTGCAGAAGACCTCCTCCAGGAAGCGATAGAGGTGTCTTGCTTGCTTTCCCTGCTCCAGAGGGATGTGGCCCCCTCTAATGGACGGGCCATGGTGCAGGTGGTTACCTCCCGGTGCCATCTTTGGCTGGCCCAATCCTGTCTGCCAGCTGATCTCCAGAGCACATTTGCCACTCTCCCCATCACCCCAGAGATGACATTTGGCCCAGGGGTTGATGACGTTCTGGAGCAGACTGATGAGGCTCGTAGGGACCGGGAGACCCTAAGACGGTTCATGCCGCCTCCTCAGGCCCCGGGTCCAAGGCAGACGGACCATCACCACCCACCTGCACCCGAACGACGGTGGGTCCCTCTCCTGCCCCATCGCCTCGTGCTGAGGGACGACAGCGGGGAGGGGCACAGCGTGCGGTGGAGCAACAACCTGTCAACCATCACCACCATAGGGACGTGCCTGGGGGACCCAGGCGCTTGGGGCGATAGAGGACACACCCTTCCCAGGCCTCGGCCGCTTCTCCCGGTCTCAAAGGGCAAAGTGGGAGGAGGGTGTGGAGTCCCGCCGGGTGCTCGAGGGGTTCCAATTCCAGTGCCGGCCCTCATCCTTCAGGGGCCTTCGTGACACCACGGTGGCTGACCCCCTGAAGAAAACCATGCGGCTGGAGATCTACTCACTCCTGGACAAGGGTGCCATCCGCAGAATCAAGACATCAGAATGGCTAGGTGGGTTCTACTCCACTTATTTTGTGGTCCCAAAAAGAGACGGAAGGTTTCGACCGATTCTGGACCTCTGCAACCTCAATGGGTACTTGAAGGTACTGAGGTTCCACTTGTTGTCCCCAGCCCGAAGGTTGCAGACTGTGTCCAGGGACCAGTGGTTTGGTACCTGTTCACCCAGCTCATTGGCAGTACCTCCAATTTGCTTTCAAAGGGACAGCTTACGAATTCATGGTTCTTCCCTTTGGCCTCTCCTTGGCACCCCGCATTTTCACAAAGTGCATGGACGCTGTCCTGGCACCTCTCACGTCCCAAGGATTGTTGATCCTCAATTACCTGGACGATTGGTTGATTTGTGCCCCGACCAGGACCCAGGTCCTGTCAGACAGAGACATGCTCCTGACCCACATCGGTGGGCTGGGTATTACTGTAAATGACAAGAAGAGTCATCTGACATCCACCCGGAGGGTGGCCTTCATTGGCTTGCAACTGCACTCAGTCCTCATGAGAGCACGCCTGCCCACCAGAAGGGTTCAGGTGATCTTATCTTGCCTCGCCCACTTTCGGCAGGCATTGGCGACCTGCCAACGCCTGTTGGGCTTGCTGACAGCAGCCTCGTTGCTGATTCCCCTGGGCTTGCTCCATCTCTGGCCTCATCGACGGTGGTTCAAATTCCACCAGCTGCACCCGAAGCGCCACCGTCACCGCCAGCTGCGGGTGACCGCACCGTGCCTCAGGGCATTGTTGAGGTGGCGCTGTCACTCTTTTCTCTCAGGTGGGGTGGAGATGCTGAGGATGTGCCACCGGGAGCTGGTCAGCACAGACACCTCCCAGATCGGCTGGGGGAGTGTGACCAAGGGCAGGTCGGCCAGCGGCTGTTGGCTACCCACTCGGAGCAGCAGGCACATCAATACACTAGAGCGCCGAGCTGTACTGCTGGCACTGCGGTCTTTCCTTCCACATCTGAAGGGAAGACATGTCCTGGTGAGAATGGACAACACCACAGTGGTGGCTTACATTAACCATCAGGGAGACCTGAGGTCCCACCGCCTCCATCTTAAGACACCGGAGCTCCTTATCTGGGCTCAGGGACATCTACCATCTCTAAGCGCAGCGTACGTACTTGGCATCCTGAATGTGGTAGCGGATATGCTCCCGAGGGAGGGCCCGCCACCTTGGGACTGGAGCCTACATCCCCAGGTGGTGCAGCACATGTGGGACAAATTTGGGAGTGCGCAGCTGGACCTGTTTGCCTTCGTGGTCAATGTACACTGCCCCCTGTGGTACTCCATGTCCGAGCCACCAGGACCTTTGGGCTTGGTTTCTCTGGCTCACGATTGGCCAGGGCTGGAGCTTTACCCATTCCCCCCTTTTCCCCTGATCCAGGCTGTGCTGGACAGGACCAGGATGGCAGAGCATCGTCTGCTGCTGGTGGCCCTTTACTGGCCCAGATGACCCTGGTTCAACCTTATCCTGTCCCTGTTGTCTGGGACACCTTGGCAACTGCCCCTGAGACCCAACCTGCTGTCTCAGGCCGGGGGAACTCTGTGGCATCCGAGACCAAACCGCCTCAGTCTGTGGGCTTGGCCGCTGAACGGCACCAATGGTTCATGTTAGGACTACAGGAGGGCATAATGTACACCATGCAGAGCACAAGGGCACCGGCTACAACAGCGGCATACCAGTTGCGCTGGCGGTTGTTCTGCTCTTGGTGCACTGGTATTGAGGTTGTGCAAGAGTCATGTGGGCTGCAGTATGTCCTCCAATACCTGCAGTCTCGCTTGGATGAGGGCTTGGCAGCCTCTACACTAAGGGTATTTGGCCGCTATAACTGCCTGCCACGTGGGGTGGATGGACAGGCCAGTGGGGCGCCATCCCTTGGTCTCCAGGTTTATGAAGGGGGTTCGTTGCCTGTGTCCAGCTAGGACCCGCTCAATGGCGAGCTGGGATCTGGATGTGGTCTTGGCAGCTTTGGCAACGCCGCCTTTCGAACCGTTGGAGTTTGCCTCCCTGAAACACCTCTCTATGAAGGTGGCTTTCTTGGTAGCGATTACTTCCATGAAGAGGGTGGGTGAGCTCCATGCTCTTTCGTTAAGTTCTGAGTGCTGCTGGATGGACCCCGGTGGCAGGAGTATATCTTACGAACCCCCGGAAGTGGCAGGGGAGTCTGGGCCTCCCTCCGGCATGCTGTGCACTGTGCGGGGCACGGGCTGCGTATGTGGAGTGGACACGGTCAGTGAGAACAACAGACCAGCTCTTTGTCTGCTATGGTGAGAGAGTCCTGGGGGCTGGGTTATCAATTCAGAGGCTCTCATGACACGATTCTGACAGCATACCGCCTGGCTGGCGTGCCAGTGCTGGGATCTGTGGTGGCACATTCAATATGAGGTGTGGCTGCGCCCTGGGCTCTACTGAGAGGAGTGCCCCTCGCTCATATCTGTGCTGTGGCCAGCTGGGCTTCCTCTTGCACCTTTGCTAGGTACTATCGGGTAAATCTGGCACCTCACTCTGCGGTTGGTTCAGTGGTCCTGGGCGTTGCCTCCCCTTCCAGGGACTGTGCCGGGACCCCCCTTCCACATTGACGGCCCCTGCGTCTCGGTCCCACGCTGGGACTTCGCCGCTGGCTGGCCAGGTCACTCTAGCCCCGACTAAATCTGGTACGGGTATACCAATATATTGGATGGATCCAATATAGTAAAACATAACGAAGGTTACGTATGTAACCACGGTTATGTGAGCTATATGGAGGACTCCAATCCTCTACGGCGCTAGAGTCGCCTCAAAATGATGTAGAGCACGTGTGTCGCAGCCATGGTGTCTATATATATTGGCGGACCCCAGCTGTGACACAGGTGTACACGGGAGTAAATCTGTAAATCCTCACCTCGGATGTATCCCTCCGCCGCGGAGTGATACCAATATATTGGAGTGATCCATATAGCTCACAAAACCGTGGTTACATACGTAACCTTCGATTACTAACCTCGTCTAGATCCACATAAGGTCCGGCGCTTTCGGGGAACATCTCGTCCACCGCTGGTTTCATGATCATTTCTAGGTACTGTAATGAAGATTAGCTAGCTAGCTAGCTGTTTTCTGTCAACGTAAACAATTTTCCGTGTAACACCACTTCCTGCTTTTGTAACAGTATAATGCGCTTAACTTTCACAAGGAACCCACGGTGGTTTGGGTGTACAGATTGAAGCAAAGGTAGGCTACAGAAGATAGCCAGGTACAGCTATAGACTTAGGTCAAATATGGTACAAACCTCCAAGTACAACCTTGGGGCTCCCGAGTGGTGCAGCGGTCTAAGGCACTGCAGACCCTGGTTCAATTCCGGGCTGTATCAAAACCGTCTGTGATTGGGAGTCCCGCAGGGCGGCGCACAATTGGCCCAGCGTCGTCCGGGTTAGGGCTTGCCCGGGGTAGGCCGTCATTGTAAATAGGAATTTGCTCTTAACTGACTTGCCTAGTTAATTACAAATGAATAAAAGGAGTTACATACCCAAAGATGAGAAACCTATAACTGATTGTAAAATAACTTTATATTTTTAAAAATACAAAATCTCATACAAAACAAAATCTCATTACAAAATCTCATTACATTTCAATCCTTGCAAGTATCCACATCAAATATGGTAAATTATGACAGTGAGATCAAATTTCTGGTCAAATTTCATTGATATTGCACATTATATTTTATATTATAGACGTTGGAATTCATGTGTTTTTTCAGGTGTGTGAGACGCATTCATATATTTCATGATAAGTTCAAATACATTTGCTTATATAACCTCTTTTTTTTAATGCATTTCAATATACAATATTACATAAACTGAACCAGCAACTTCATCCTGACTTCTGAAAACACAAACACAAAATATGCTACTAGTAGAATAAACATACATATTAGACCAAGAGTTCACTGATAAACACCCTAAACTACACTATAAACTACACTATCAACTACACCCTAAACAACACTATAAACTACGCTATAAACTACACTATAAACTACACTATAAACTACGCTATAAACTACACTCTTTCCCTCCGTCCATCCCCTCTCCTCATTCTCCCCCTCTCTTCTCCCTTCCTGACCCTCTCCCCACCCTCTCTCCTCTCTCCTCCTCTCTATTCTCCCTCTACCCTCCCTCCCCTTCTCTCTGTCTCCTCTCTCTCCTCATTGTTCGTGTCCTTCGTTGGTCTCATATCCCAGTGTGTCACCCAAGTGTTGGTGAGCAAAGAAAGCCCGGGCCATTTCGTTGATGTGCTTGTAGGCTCCACTAGACCTGAAGTACTCTACGTAGTGCCAGAAGTCTGAGGTAGTGTAGGGCCAGTAGGGGACTCCCTGGGGCTCATCTTATGGAACTACAAACACACAGACAGAAACAAATCACAACACTCACTGACTGACAACCCCAAAGAAGTCTACATAATATAATAGTCATGTAGAGCCTATCAGTACATGCTACAGAAGGTGTGTATGTAGAGGTGTGTGTGTGTGTGTGTGTGTGTGTGTGTGTGTGTGTGTGTGTGTGTGTGTGAAGGCTCTGGCATCTGTATGAGGGAGAGTGAGAGAGATGGAGTTTAGCATTCTGAAGCATTCCAAGTATTCCACACACAAAGACTCGATTGAAAGTCTGGAAAAATTTGCCTCTCCTCTGAGGAGTCAGGGATACCTGAAGAAACTTCCTTCCTCCTCAAATATTATTCCTCACTGGGTTTACACAGACACACACGAACACACACACACACAAACACACAGTGCTCTTTGTACACATGCAGTATTCAAAACAGACCTCGCCTTACGGATGCAGCAATCTGTCCTTACTGAATACAAGTTAGCCCTATCTGCCATCTGAGTCAGTTATCTTCAATACTGAGTACTTTTTATGGCACTTTAACACGGATTACACATACAGCACTATTTACTAAACTATTTGACGTAAAATGCTTTACATCAACCCCGGGCTAAACCCACGAAGAGCAAGCAGAAGGTAACATAACTGAGGGTATCCCAGAGGTTGCTGATGATTAGTAAGAGTTAGTAAGAAAACCCTGCTGAGAAAGAGACTGTTATGTGCATCATCATTTTAATGGAGGAGAGACTCACCAGCGAGTTTACAGGCAAAGAGACAGAGGAAGAGAATTCTAAGCTGAACCAACAACTTCATCCTGACTTCTGAAAACACGAACACAGAATATGCTACTAGTAGAATAAACATACATATTAGACCAAGAGTTCACTGATAAACACCCTAAACTACACTATAAACTACACTATCAACTACACCCTAAACAACACTATAAACTACGCTATAAACTACACTATAAACCACACCCTAAACTACACCCTAAACTACACCCTAAACGACACCCTAAACTACACCTTAAACTACACTATAAACTACATTATAAACTACACTATAAACTACATTATAAACTACACCCTAAACTACACTATAAACTACTAACTCAAAACTGTACAAAATACTCTATATCAGAATCAAAACAACAACACTAGTATATTCAACACATTCTAACGTCTGTGCGCCAGGTTGTGATGAGAAGGGTCTGGTTATTTTATCTGTGTGTGTCTTGAGAGGTGCTGTCTGTCTCGGGTCCAGAGGAGTCTAAAGCTCACGGCAGAAATGAAGGAACAGGATCCTGATGTAAGATCACGTGGCCCCCCCAAGATGCGCGCACACACACACACACACACACACACACACCTACACTTGCACCTCACTCTGCGGTTGGTTCAGTGGTCCTGGGCGTTGCCTCCCCTTCCAGGGACTGTGCCGGGACCCCCCTTCCACATTGACGGCCCCCAACCACACGCATGCACCACTGCCCATTGTCCACATATAGCAACAAACTGTATGTGTGTGTTTGCCTGAGGATTTTTCACTATTCTTCCATTGTCAATGGTTTGATACCCCTGCTTTATAGTGGTCACATCAGTACTTGCTGTTTGACTAGATGCTCAGGAGGGGGCATCAGAGATCGTTTATCCCAATCACAATATAACCACTGTTGCAGAAGAAAAGACAGTCATCAGTTTGACTTCAAAACAAAACTTTAATTCCTAATACACAGAAACCCCATGGCTTCATGGGTCAGCATGCTGTCAGCATTCTATTCATCCCATGAAGAAACCGTCACCATCGTTACATAGCTAGACATTTAATCAATCAAACTACCTTATAAACTAACAGATCTCCAACTACAGACCATAAAGTCTCTAAATATAAAATACATGTATTTGATAGTCGTATTTCTGTCTGTATCTATAGAGGTAGGGCTCAAATGACATGGATTGGGCATTGGGAGTAGGGAAGAAATGTCTACAGCTTCAGGACTAGGGAAGTGGATACATAAATAACCCTTTAACCCTACCCGCTGACCTCTAAACCTCCATCTAGTCGCAGCCCGTTTGGTCGGTAACACTCATCTTGAAGGTGTCAATGTTTTCTTTAGCCAGCAGCTGCCTGGCGTACTCTACTTTCTCTGCGGGCAGGAAGCGGGAACGTCCCAGGATCCAGGCGTAGTCGACATGGAAAATCCTCAACACGTCAGTACAGCTGTACACCACTGCTCCACTCACATAGTCAGTACTCAGCACCCAGTATGGACTGTAGGGAGTGACTGAGAGAGGGTTGGAGAGGGGGGAGGGAGAAGAGGTCGAGAGGGATAGAGAGTAAGACAGAGTCACAGGGATTATGTCATTTGTCATTATGCCCTGAGTCAGAGCTGAATTCATCCAGGACACTAGAGTAACAAGACCTGTGCAACAGTAGACATTCAGTAGAGACTCAATAGTCATGGTAATATAGTTATAGACAGTAGAGACTCAATAGAGTCCTGGTAACAGAGTTATAGACAGTAAAGACTCATGGTAATAGAGTTAAAGACAGTAGAGACTCAATAGAGTCATGGTAATAGAGTTATGGACAGTATGGACTCAATAGATACTCGATAGTCATGGTAATATAGTTATAGACAGTAGAGACTCAGTAGAGACTCAATAGAGTCATGACAATAGAGTTATAGATAGTAAAGACTCAGTACAGACTTGATAGTCATGGTAATAGAGTTATAGACAGTAGAGACTCAGTAGAGACTCAATATAGTCATGGCAATAGAGTTATAGACAGTAGAGACTCGATAGAGTCATGGTAATAGAGGCATAGACAGTATGGACTCAGTAGAGACTCGATAGAGTCTTGGCAATAGAGTTATAGACAGTATGGACTCAGTAGAGACTCAATTGAGTCTTGGTAATAGAGTTATAGACAGTAGAGACTCAGTAGAGACTTGATAGAGTCATTGTAATATAGTTATAGACAGTATGCACTCAGTAGAGACTCGATAGGGTCATGGCAATAGAGTTATAGACAGTATGGACTCAGTAGAAACTCAATTGAGTCTTGGTAATAGAGTTATAGACAGTAGAGACTCAGTAGAGTCATGGTAATATAGTTATAGACAGTAGAGACTCAATAGAGTCATGGTAATAGAGTTATAGACAGAGGAAACTCAGTAGAGACTTGATAGTCATGGTAATAGAGTTATAGACAGTAGAGACTCAGTAGAGACTTGATAGTCATGGTAATACTGTCTATAACTCTATAACTGTATTGTCTATAACTCTATTAACAACCTCTCCATCAATGTGAGCAAGATAAATTTACTTTAGTTTATTTGGTAAATATTTTCTTAACTCTTCTTGAACTGCACTGTTGGTTAAGGGCTTGTAAGTAAGCATTTCACGGTAAAGTCTACACTTGTTGTATTTGATGCATGTGACAAATAAAGTTCGATTGGATTTGATAGAGTCATGGTAATAGAGTTATAGACAGTAGAGACTCCGTAGACTCGATAGAGTCATGGTGATAGACTTATAGACAGTAGAGACTCACAATAGGAGAAGCTGACTCCCAGTTTGGCTGGTTTTTTGGGATCCTGGACCACTGCTGTCCCCTCCACAGTCCGCACCTTACCTTTACTGGAGGCAGAGATATACACTGTTACCACTTTTTGAAAAAACATGTGTATGAGAAAACCGTACTAGCTTTCAGTTCAGGGAGGACAGTTGACTTCTAAATGTCTATGTATGAGGTTAAGTTAGACATAGTTCAAACACACTCACACATACACACACAAATAAATACTGACTAGAACTGGGAGTTGAGGACTCTGATGGTGCCGTCTCCCCTCAGAGAGTAATCGGCCTGGATGCACTTCCCTCTCTCAAAGGATGCTGGAAGTTTCGCTATCTCATACCACGTGCCCAGGTACTGATAAGGGTAGGAGAGGGGTTGTTAAAAATGTACACTTTAAATCACAAAAAGCTCTATGTATGTGTGTGTTTGTGTGTGTTTACCTGCTGCAGGTTGAAGTTGGGCTGGACACTGGGGGTGGGGCATGGACCCCAATGATATGTCTGGGCAGAGACCAGAGGGAGAAGGAGGAGGATCCAAAATATAGGAAACATTTTTCTTATGGGAGAAGAGGAGAGATGGGGGAAGGACGGTAAAGCCGTAAGGTATAGTAAAGCTGCATGCCTATGAAGTACAGGTAACCGTGAGAACAGGTTAGCGTGACTATCTGAAATGCTTTGCTTTACATTCCATATTTTTCCCCTTGACATGCCATCTGAGCGATTTAAAGTCTGCAGACAGACTACATGACACCTATGCAGCTACACCTGTTCCTCCAGTTCCCTTCCCTGTGAACATGTTTCTATGATGGGGATACTGTGTGTGTGTCTGTGTGTGTGTCTGTGTGTGTGTGTGTGTGTGTCTGTGTCTGTGTCTGTGTGTGTGTTTGCCCCTATAGGAACTGTGACCAACCCTTAGAATACAAAACATACCAGCCTCAACGACCTTCATTGAAAAACAACATCTTAAACCTGCAGTGTTATTTAAATGGAGCTTAAAGCTTTGCTCTTAAATCTCAAAGACGGGTTGTAAAAAACAGACAGGGCAAAACAGTGTCAAAAACATAATGTTATACTGTACACTTAATAATAATAATACATGTTATTAAGCAGACGCCTTTCAGGACTACATAAAGGCCTACTTACCCCTCTGTAGGCTAGACTAGTCTTTATTTAAATCTGGTTTGTTAACATTGAATTTTGTTACAGTGACAAAGGAATTCAGCTAAATGTCATCACATGACGTCACACAATCACTTTATATTCCTATGTTCCAAGCATGCATCATATTTAAGATTAAGTTAAAAAACTAACAGTTATTTGAATATTCAACAATTCATAATAAATTCTTACCAGTATTCTATTTACAAACTTAATCTCATGAATTTCTAGACACCCAAATATGTTACATAATATATTTCTAAACAATACTTTTTCACCACCTCCAACATGCAGACCTATAAATAAATAAAAATCTTACCTGTGCTTATTTTTACAAACTTTATGAAGAAATATCAACTGCACAAATATGTATNGCTCTTAAATCTCAAAGACGGGTTGTAAAAAACAGACAGGGCAAAACAGTGTCAAAAACATAATGTTATACTGTACACTTAATAATAATAATACATGTTATTAAGCAGACGCCTTTCAGGACTACATAAAGGCCTACTTACCCCTCTGTAGGCTAGACTAGTCTTTATTTAAATCTGGTTTGTTAACATTGAATTTTGTTACAGTGACAAAGGAATTCAGCTAAATGTCATCACATGACGTCACACAATCACTTTATATTCCTATGTTCCAAGCATGCATCATATTTAAGATTAAGTTAAAAAACTAACAGTTATTTGAATATTCAACAATTCATAATAAATTCTTACCAGTATTCTATTTACAAACTTAATCTCATGAATTTCTAGACACCCAAATATGTTACATAATATATTTCTAAACAATACTTTTTCACCATCTCCAACCTAGAGACCTATAAGAGAAATGTTTCTTACCTGTGCTCTTTTTACACACTTTAGGAAAAAATATTAACTGCACAAGTATGTATATTCAGCAGAATATATTTCCTAAAGTTGCAGCGTTGCTTAGGTCTTGGGATGAGAGAGTCTGTGTGTCTGTCTGAGTCGTCAATGAGAGTGCACCCAGCACGAGGCAGGTGATTAGCGAAATTGTTGTCATGAGACCATTTCCTCTTTGGGTGCATTCTGGAGAGAGGGGTAGAGAGAGAGACAGAGAGAGAGAGAATGTGTCTGTTGTGTGTTTATCAGAAGATGCTGTCTTGTCATTTAACCGCTGATTCAGGCTTTCGTCTCCTCTTATCGTTCTATTACTGGAAAATCACGGTGAGTTAGGCCCTATCCCAATAGTCTTCAAATGAACAAACAAAAGAAAACAAATTGAATATAACTTAATTATTTCATAAGATAATGTACTTATAGTTACTAAGCGTGTGTGTGTGTGTGTGTGTGTGCGCGTGTGTTTGGTTTTACTATCCTTGTGGGAACCAGAAGTCCCCAAGGATATTAAACAAGGAAAATTCTGAGGTCCCCACAAGGAAGGTCAGGGTTAGGTTGTGTTAGGTTATGGAAAATAGGATTTTGAATGGGAATCAATTGTTTGGTCCCAACTAGGATAGTAAAACAAACGTGTGTCTGTCTGTGGGCCTGTGTGTTTTTTCTCAGGCCACAGCCCATCTGATCTGAGGTCGACACCGATGGCCTCCTGGACACCATGGAGACGACTGATGACATCACTGGCAACAAGCGTGTGCAGGCAAGAATCCAGGCCAAGTTGACATGGAACAGACCTAGGGGTGTTGGATTCCAAATAAATAAATTCACATTCCAACTACAGCAGTTCATTCCAAGCAGTGGAGGCTGCTGAGGGGTGGACAGCTCATAATAATGGCAGGAATTGGGCAAATGGAATGGCATCAAACCATGTATTTGATGCATTTGATACCATTCCACCAATTCCGCTCCAGCCATTACCATGAGTGTCACGCCTGCTCCCGCTCTTCCCCCCTGGCGCTCGAGGGCGCCAGGCTGCCCTGCATTACGCACTCCTGCCACCATCATTTACGCACACCTGCCTTCCCTCGTCACGCGCATCAGCGATATTGGACTCACCTGGACTCAATCACCTGTTATTTCCTCCTCTATATGTGTCAGTTCCCCACCTCTGTTCCCCGCTGCTGCATTGATTGTCGTCTGTCTTTGTGTTTCCCAGTTCTGACGCTGTTCCTGTCCTGTTGCATGTCCGTTCCAAATTAAATGTCCACTCCCCGTACCTGCTTCTCTTCTGCAGCGTCGTTCCTTACAATGTGCCGCCCTCCCCAATTAAGGTGCCACAAACCTCCTGTGACTCATATTCCGTTAGGAATTCCCAGAACAGTCTTAATAATCTGCGCAGGAGTAGACCAGAGAGAAACTACTGTAGTCTGTACACAGAACCCAGTATAGATCACCTGGAAAACCTAGACACACACAGAGAGATAGGTGAGGTAGGGGCTAGGGCTAGAAGCTAGGGTTGGGGGCTAAGGGGAAGGGGCAGGGGGTACAGGGTTTATTTGGGGATAGGGGTGGTTGGGACTGGGTCCACGTCTCACCTTTGAAGAAGCTGACAACCAACATGGCTGGTTGGGAGGCGTTTTTTACTTTGGTCACGCCCTCAATAGAGTTTGCCACCCATTGTCCCTGTGGGGAGAGGGGGAGGAGCCTAAATATAACAATAATACAATTATAATAATGGATTTATTTTATATAGTGCTTTTCAATACAAGAAGAATCTCAAAGTTGTTTTAAAAATAAAAACATAACAGGAAAATTGCTGATGCACAACCACATTTTGAAATGGCACCTTGTGTATTCTACTATTATAACGCTCAACATTAAGTTGAGAGAAAGATACTACTGGTAACTAAACCCTTCTATCTGTGGTTGAGACCAATCATTTATATATAGACTAAACGACTAATAGAAGGCTCTTTGTTGAAGACACCGAGCCTCCATATTGGGACTCCCCCACCATTGTAAAAAGTATTTAGGAAGCTACGGAAATGCATTTATTAATGTCCACTTTCGTTTTTGCCACATTTATTATATTACAGACACCTTAATGCATAATTTTAATTATATAATGTGAGCTAAAACATAAACCCCCCCCAAAAATATATATAAATATTTGTTGATGACAAAAGTTACTGTCCCCATTACAACAACAAAAATACTTAAATACATGCAATTTTGTCCTTGAAACATTTAATTGAAATACTGTAGAATTCCATTCATTTCTATGGAGGACTGCTCCTTCTGGGGAGTGCCAATATGGCCGACCGGTGGCTTCAAAGCTTCTCAAGACAATACAAAGCCACAGATAGAACAATGAGACAGATATTTCACTGGAAGTATAAATGTGAAGCAACCGGTTGGCGTTTCCACTCGTAGTGAGAGGAAGCCCACTGGCGAATAGTGGGAGAAGATGGAACGAGATGGATTTTGGCCGACATACTGCACATTTTGTCATCGATAAAACATTACATCTCAATACAGTTTTCCGCTCCCAAACCTAGAATATGTTATGAACAAAGTGGACTAAGTTTTATAGACTTTACCCTTTGCAAAAAAATAACGCTGTTTAGGAGTGCAAATGCGAATTGAGTTGTAAAACACGCGCGCTTCACAGAGTAGGCGTTCCCGAATGGAACTATGTTAATGTAACTAGAACGCGCCAATAGGATCTCGCTAGTGCGTGCTTGGCTCTGCCCACCATAAACTAATTTGTTCCCATTGGAAACGACAAGCTGTCGTCTATCTTGGTTTAGTTATAAACATCGTTGACATAGCATCAGCCTTTCTAAAATAAAAACAAATAGGGATCAGCCCAGTGAGTCCATTCATAAAGAAATCGATCACTGATTGGCTGAAGTTATAGTTGCTCGTGCGCACTGCTTTGGTGAGGGAGACGGAGGTCATATGAGAGTAGTTGGGTAGGTAAATGAAACTGCAATAATTAGCTAGCTAGATAGGTAAAAAATAAAATTGTCAACAAAGAATTTAATCTGCCAATAATGTATTACGTCACTGTTGTTAGCTAGCTACTTGGTTGAAATATATCCATTAGCTAGCTACAGTAGCTAGACAGTTTGCGATCCCGCTTTAGCTAAAGTTAGCATGGTGGCTAACTAAGGGAGATAAGTAACAACATTGCTATAATATTAGCTGAAAACTGATCACATTTTCCTGTTGAAAAGGACGGACAGCTAGCCATCTGCAGTTACTGCTTAGCTTAGCCTTTGGAGGGTTGGTCGTTAGTGTGATGGCATGGTGATGGTTATACTGTGACGTCATAAACGCCTACATGAACGGAACCTATTTGGCGTTCTAATTCCAGCCCATGAATGATCTAGCTCTCCTACTAGAAAGCTACCGACCTGTCTTTTCTTCCTGACTTGTCATTTCTAACAGCACACTGTTTGAACTGATTTGATTTGGTTTGAAAAAAAGAAATCGACTGAAATGGTCTGAATCTCTCAAGGGGGACAGAGATTTCCAGCGGATTTGGGGCTTTGAGGGAGAATGCTGCGCAGGACCGTCTCCTTCCCCATTGAGGTAATATCTAGTTATAGCTAGAATTCGTTCATATTGTGCCGACACAAAAATAAAAAATAGTATTTCTTTGGCGACATTGGGTTATTTCAGTTTCATGTCAATAAAGCTCACCTGAATACTGTACTAGTAGTCTGCCATTTAGCTTAACAGCCATTTATTTTTTAGCACGTTCAGAGATGTGTATGTAGGCGTAAAGCCTTTCCAGATTAAGTTGTTGTGGTTCTAATGTAGGCGGGGCGGCTGCAGCAGCTGGGTCTATTGGACTGTGCCTCCCACGGTGTGACATCATGCTCGGTGCTCGACCTCCCAGCTCTCCACCGAGGTCACCATGGTTCACGACAACGGGAGGATGAGGCTGGCCAATGGGAGGATGAGCGGAAGGGCCGGTACCGTGGGCCTACCGAGGCTGGCCAATGGGAGGATGACGGTGGGTTAGTGGTCACACCCTCTTCTAATGGTGAGTATCGACTCGTAGAACAATATACAATTTTGTCCTATTTGGATTATTTACCTTCTCAGCTCAGAGAGTGGGATGTGGGGTGGAACTGGGGTCTCAGCTCAGAGAGTGGGATGTGGGGTGGAACTGGGGTCTCAGCTCAGAGAGTGGGAAGTGGGTGGAACTGGGGTCTCAGCTCAGAGAGTGGGAAGTGGGTGGAACTTGGCTCTCGGTTGTGAGAGTGGGATGTGGGGTGGAACTGGGGTCTCAGCTCAGAGAGTGGAATGTGGGGTGGAACTGGGGTCTCAGCTCAGAGAGTGGGAAGTGGATGGAACTGGGCTCGTGAGGTGTCAAACATGCAGTAGTATGGATGTATGTGTAACACATGGTCCCTCCTCTTTCCTGTCCCCTGTCTAGGTAGCACCAGGGGACCCAGATGGAGGGATATGTATGCCAGCTCAGACCAGCTAAGGTGAACATACACACACAGTTATAGCCATAGCCTTCATCTATCTGCTCAAATCTGTGTGCCCACACATTTCTCTGCTCTGTGTGTGTGTTTAGGTCAGACTCAGTGGAAGATGATGGCTATGATTATGAAGGTGAGTTTTTCATTGGTTATTGGCTGCTCTTTACGACTAATTCAAAGGTGTGTGTGTTGGGGGGGGGGAGTTGTGTGTCTGTTTTGATGTTTTGTGTGTGTTTCAGAGGGGAAGCAGAATGATGAGTCTGTCAGGCTGTACGTGTCAGAGGAGGAGAGGATCCTCAACTCCGCAGACCTGTGAGTGCCTTACACCCAGACAACTCCTAGCAAATCAAATTGTATTTGTCACATGCGCCGAATACAACAGGTGTAGACTTTACTGTGAAATGCTTCCTTACGAGCCATTTCCCAACAATGCACAGTTAAAAAGTAAGAAAAATTTGCTACAAAAATTAAGGAAATAGTAACAAAATGAAATAACAACCAGGATATATACAAGGAGTAACGGTACCAATGTGCAGGGGTACGAGGTAGTTGAGGTAATTGAGGTAATATGTACATGTAGGTAGGGGTAAACGTGACTAGGCAATCAGGATATATAATAATCAAATCAAACTTTATTTGTCACTCTACCGTGAAATGCTTACTTACAAGCCCTTAACCAACAGTGCAGTTCAAGAAGAGTTCCATATTTTTTAAACCAAATTAAAGTAAAAAATAATAAAAAGTAACACAATAAAATGACAATAACGAGGATATATCCAGGGGTACCGGCACCGAGTCTGTGCGGGGGTACAGGTTAGTTGAGGTAATTTGTACATGTAGGTAAGGGTGAAGTGACTATGCATAGATTAAAAAAAAAATTTAAAAAGCTGAGATAATAAGTAGAGTAGCAGCAGCCTATGTGAAAGTGTGTCTGTGGCTTCAATGTGTGTGAGAGTGTATGTAGGTGTGTGTTGGAGTGTAGAATGGGTATAGTCCAGTCAGTGTGCATAGAGCCAGTGCAAAGAGGGGGTCAATGCAAATAGTCCGGGAAGCAATTTGATTAACTGTTCAGCAGTCTTATGGCTTGGGGAAAGAAGCTGTTAAGGAGCCTTTTGGTCACAGACTTGGCGCTCCGATACCGCTTGCCGTGCGATAGCAGAGAGAATAGTCTATGACTTGGGTGGTTAGAGTCTTTGACCATTTGTAGGGCCTTCCTCTGTCACCGCCTAGTATAGAGGTCCTGGGTAGCAGGGAGCTCGGCCCAGGGATGTACTGGGCCGTACGCACTACCCTCTGTAGCCCTTGCGGTCGGAGGCCGAGCAGTTGCCATACCAAGAGGTGATGCAGCCAGTCAAGATGCTGTCAATGGTGCGGCTGTAGAACTTTGAGGATCTGAGGGCCCATGGCAAATCTTTTCAGCTTCCTGAGGACGAAGAGGCTTTGTCGTGCCCTCTTCACAACTGTGTTGGTGTGTTTAGACCATGATAGGTCCTTCGTGATCTGGACATCAAGGCTGTTGTGATAGCAGTTTGTGTACTTAACACTTTCTAACGTGTGTGTTTGTAGGAGTTCAGAGGAGAGGCGTGATGTTCTAGCAGAGTTGGTGTATTCCCGAAGCAGACTGAAGCAATTGAACTCAGAGCTGCAAAGAACAGTGGAGGTAGCCGATGACAACAACACACTGCTACGCACCGAGAACACTGCCCTGCGCAACCAAGTCAAAGGGTAACCATATTAGCAACCACACACACTGCCCTGCACAACCAGTCAAATGTAACCATCAATCAGTCAGTCTGTTCATCATTATTTGTGTTTGTCAGGATGAAGCAGTCGATCCATGATGCAGAGCAGCTGATGGATGAGCTGGAGGAGATCCGGAGCCTATTGGTTGAGAAAGACGATGCTACGGGCAACCTGGAGGCCTACATCAAACAACTGGTGGTTAACCAGGAAGTGGTGTACAGCAATAGTAAACAAGAAACCATCAGTGGAGGTTGCTGAGGGGAGGACGGCTCATAATAATGTCTGAAACGGAGCAAATGGAATGGCATCAAACACCTGGAAACCATATGTTTGATATATTTGATACCATTCCACTGATTCCGCTCCAGCCATTACTACGAGCCCATCTTTCCCAATTAAGGTCCCACCAACCATATATATATATACTGTATATATATTAGAGGGGTGGCAGGTAGCCTAGTGGTTAGAGCATTGGGCCAGTAACCAAAAGGTTGCTGGATCAAATCCCAGAGCTGACGAGGTAGAAATCTGCCCTTAAGCAAGGCAGTTAACCCATTGTTCCCCGGGCGCGGAAGACGTGGATGTCGATTAAGGCAGCCCACCTCACCTCTGATTCAGAGGGGTTGGGTTAAATGCGGAAGACACATTTCAGTTGACACATTTCACAACTAACTAGGTCCCTATATATATGACAAATAAACCACCCAACTGAACACACCTGATTTGATCAATCACCTCACCAACTGAGCTTATTGGTTAATGTGAAGTAACTTAGGAAGAAAGTATTGATAAAATGATGGTGAAAATACAACGGTTTTCCTCCCTCGTTCCGGCAGGAGAAAGAGAAGGAGATTTTGGAGGACAAGATCGAAACCATTGGCAGTGAGGTATGGTGACTTGACCTTTGACCCTGTTAAAACAGACAAACTGAACGTTTCACTGGCCAGCCAATATGGAGGTATAATGTTTGTTGTCAAAACATCACAGAACTTTTCTATTCTATCCTCTCTCGTTCTGTCTGTCTGTTTTTCACCCCTAGATGTCCCGTATTATACCAGACAGAGCCACTGACAAGAAGAAGATTGTTAACCTCAGCCAGGCTCTACAAGCCTTACAGGTAACTCACACACACACTCAGGGGTATCCTACCACCAGATCAGAGGGGGGTAATTTTGGTCCTGGGAGGCCACAGGATTTTTCCCAGCCCTACTAGTAATTAGTAACGTGTGTGTGTGAGAAACAGCTTCGGCTTGAGGAGAGCAGACTCGCTTTGGATCACAGGGATGAGGTCCTACGTAAGGTAGGCGGAAACTACGTATTGAAGATTATGTTTACATTTGAAATATGCCCTAAATATCCAATAAATTTACCAATTTTTCTTTAGACATGCCACATGGATTGCCAGTTGAAATGTGGTCCATTGCAGTCAATTAGCTGTCTGGCCTTTGCTCAACATCTCTTTGTGTGTGTGTGTCTCCTTCAGAAGGACTTTGTAGTTGAGCAGCTGGAGCAGTCCCTTACAGAGTACTCCTCCATTGCACAGGTACATCACACACACATTTTACATATGCCTGATACAGACCTCACACACACATATATTTAACTATATACACTCTGGGCTTTATGTGTGTGTGTTTCTCTGTTCTCAGGATCTGAAGGAGAAGATGAAGGATCTGCAGAGCCAACTGGCAGAGGCCCTAGTGTAACTACGCACATATACACACACACACACACACACAATCATAACATCCCTCACACACTCTCTAATTTTGTCACGTTTGTAATAGCTCTCTCTCTTTCCCATTGTCTTTCTCTGTCTTTAGTAATGGAGGAGAGGGGGGTTACATGGCATTAGATGGGACTCTGTCTGCAGCCACTCAGCGCTCCATCTCTCTAGCGGAGGAACTGGGGCTACTGCCATGCACGATGGTGGGTCTCATACACACACATGACCGATCACTCTCTCTGCATCTTCACTCAAAGTGCAGAAGGGCTTGTCTGTAGTGTTTGTCTCCACTGTGTGGTGATCAAGTAGTACTACAGGACAATGTTTTTTATTTATTTTTTATTTCACCTTTATTTAACCAGGTTGGCAAGTTGAGAACAAGTTCTCATTTACAACTGCGACCTGGCCAAGATAAAGCAAAGCAGTTCGACACATACAACAACACAGAGTTACACATGGAGTAAAACAAACATACAGTCAATAATACAGTAGAAAAAAACTTATATATATACAAATGAGGTAAGATAAGTAACGTAAGGCAATAAATAGGCCATGGTGGCGAAGTAATTACAATATAGCAATGTGAGTTTAGGGTTAGCAGCCTGGGAGGGTTGAATATAGCAATGTGAGTTTAAGGTTAGGTAGGGCTTAGCTGGGAGACAGTGTTTTTTCGCACCAGTGAATGAGGACAGGCTGATTGTAATGGCTGGAATGAAATTTATAGAACAGATTCAAACATGTGGTTTCCACATGTTTGATGTGTTTAATACCGTTCCATTAATTCCATTCCAGCTTTACAATGAGCCCGTCCTACAGCTTTACACACATACACACACACACCCTGGGGGAGAGACGCTGTTGCTAAATGCGTGTGTTCACTTCCTACCCCAGGAGGACTCCTCTGATGAGGAGGTGCAGAGGGAGGAGAAGATAGAGGAGGAGCAGAGAGTGGAGGAGAGGGTAGAAAGAGAGGTGGATGAGAAGAAAGAGGAGGAGGAGTTGGTTAAGGAGGAGAAACAGATGCTAGAGGAGAAGAGTGGTGTGTGGTCAGATATGGTGAGAGGTGTCCGAGCAGCAGGAGGTTTCACCCTGGGTTTCCTGGTTCCTATGGGTGTCCTGGTCTCCATGGTCCCCGGCTGCTACGACCACTGTACAGGACTCGGCTTCACCAACACTTTCTGGTCTACAGCCAGATACCTCATACAGCCATACTGCAATGTGCACCACATAGGCCTCCCCCCGCTGTAATACACACCAGAGGGAGCTGGTGAGGGGAGCTATAGGAGGCTTATTGGAATGGAATTATTATCTACCTACCAACCTACACGCAGACCTACCTACATAACTACCAACATACATGCACACACACTTAAACATGCATACACAAACACACAATAATACAACTCAAACCCTGATCTTCAACCCTCCCAGGCTGCTATGCTGCTGTCAACTAAATAAACTGGAATAAAGCATCATACATGGACAACTAGTTGTATTTTAAATGGAAAAGGTAGCGTAGATTTTACAATGTATTTATTTTATTTGTTATGCACATTTTAAATGACATTTTTAAGGTTGGACTCAATGTTGTTAATGTCGTTATTTCTTGTCTAATTTCTGTATAGTGTTCTGTACAGTACAGAAATTCACTGCCACGCCATGGTCTACTCTGTCATTTAATTATTTTATGCATAACATTCTTGTTGTTTTTCCCTGGTTTGGATTGAAAATATTATTGACATTTAAATAAAGAGACTTGTCCAGTAAGGTCGAAGATTTTTGGTAACGAACCCAAGATAGACTAGAACCTGTCGTTTCCAATGGGAGTAAATTAATCATAGTGGGCAGAACAAGCAAGGAGGCGGTTAGAGCCAAGCACGAGCTAGTGAGATCCTTTTGGCGTGTTCTAGCATCTATTTGCATATTTCCGTTAGGGAACGCCTTCTTTGAAGTGCAAGTGTACAATAACAAACAAAAAAAAAAGTCACCTTTATTTAACCAGGTAGGCTAGTTGAGAATAAGTTCTCATTTACAACTGCGACCTAGCCAAGATAAAGCAAAGCAGTTCGACACATACAACAACACAGAGTTACACATGGAATAAACAAACATACAGTCATTAATACAGTAGAAAAAGGCTATATACAGTGTGTGCAAATGAGGTAAGATAAGGGAGGTAAGGCAATAAATAGGCCATAGTGGCGAGGTAATTACCATATAGCAATTAAACACTAGTGATAGATGTGCAGAAGATGAATGTGTAAGTAGAGATACTGGGGTGCAAAGGAGCAAAATAAATAAATACAGTATGGGGATGAGGTAGTTGGATGGGCTATTTACAGATGGGCTATGTACAGGTGCAGTGATCTGTGAGCTGCTCTGACAGCTGGTGCTTAGTGAGTGAGATATGAGTCTCCAGCTTCAGGGATTTTCGCAGTTCGTTC
This sequence comes from Hucho hucho, assembly GCA_003317085.1. NCBI lineage: Eukaryota > Metazoa > Chordata > Actinopteri > Salmoniformes > Salmonidae > Hucho > Hucho hucho. The sequence continues at coordinate 62,835 of QNTS01003183.1, forward strand.
CAGTCATTGGCAGCAGAGAACTGGAAAGAAAGGCGGCCAAAGGAGGAATTGGCTTTGGGGGTGACCAGTGAAATATACCTGCTGCGGGTGGGTGCTGCTATGGTGACCAGTGAGCTGAGATAAGGCGGGGCTTTACCTAGCAAAGACTTGTAGATGACCTGGAGCCAGTGGGTTTGGCGACGAATATGAAGCGAGGGTCAGCCAACGAGAGAGTACAGGTCGCAGTGGTGGGTAGTAAATGGGGCTTTGGTGACAAAACGGATGGCACTGTGATAGACTGCATACAATTTGTTGAGTAGAGTGTTGGAGGCTATTTTGTAAATGACATCGCCAAAGTCGAGGATCGGTAGGATAGTCAGTTTTACGAGGGTATGTTTGGCAGCATGAGTGAAGGATGCTTTGTTGCGAAATAGGAAGCCGATTCTAGATTTGGAGATGCTTAATATGAGTCTGGAAGGAGAGTTTACAGTCTAACCAGACACCTAGGTATTTGTAGTTGTCCACATATTCTAAGTCAGCACTGTCCAGAGTAGTGATGCTGGATGGGCGGGCAGGTGCGGGCAGCGATTGGTTGAAGAACATGCATTTAGTTTTGCTTGCATTTAAGAGCAGTTGGCGGCCATGGAAGGAGAGTTGTATGGCATTGAAGCTCGTCTGGAGGGTAGTTAACACAGTGTCCAAAGAAGGGCCAGAAGTATACAGAATGGTGTCGTCTGCGTAGAGGTGGATCAGAGAATCACCAGCAGCAAGAGCGACATCAATGATGTATACAGAGAAGAGAGTCGGCCCGAGAATTGAACCCTGTGGCACCCCCATAGAGACTGTCAGAGGTCCGGACAACAGGCCCTCCGATTTGACACACTGAACTCTATCAGAGAAGTAGTTGGTGAACCAGGCGAGGCAGTCATTTGAGAAACCCAGGCTGTTGAGTCTGCCGAAAAGAATGTGGTGATTGACAGAGTCGAAAGCCTTGGCCAGGTCGATGAATACGGCTGCACAGTATTGTCTCTTATCGATGGCGGCTATGATCTCGTTTAGGACCTTGAGCGTGGCTGAGGTGCACCCATGACCAGCTCGGAAACCAGATTGCATAGCGGAGAAGGTACAGTGGGATTCGAAATGGTCGGTGATCTGTTTTGTTAACTTGGCTTTCGAAGACCTTAGAAAGGCAGGGTAGGATAAATATAGGTCTGTAGCAGTTTGGGTCTAGAGTGTCTCCCCCTTTGAAGAGGGGGATGACCGCGGCAGCTTTCCAATCTTTGGGGATCTCAGACGATACAAAAGAGAGGTTGAACGGGCTAGTAATAGGGGTTGCAACAATTGCGGCAGATCATTTTAGAAAGACAGGTTCCAGATTGTCAAGCCCGGCTGATTTGTAGGGGTCCAGATTTTGCCGCTCTCTTTCAGAACATCAGCTATCTAGATTTGGGTGAAGGAGAAATGGGGGAGGCTTGGGCTAGTTGCTGTGGGGGGTGCAGGGCTGTTGACCGGGGTAGGGGTAGCCAGGTGGAAAGCATTGCCAGCCGTAGAAAAATGCTTATTGAAATTCTCAATTATCGTGGATTTATCGTGGTGACAGTGTTTCCTAGCCTCAGTGCAGTGGGCAGCTGGGAGGAGGTGCTCTTATTCTCCATGGATTTTACACTGTCCCAGAACTTTTTTGAGTTTGTACTACAGGATGCAAATTTCTGTTTGAAAAAGTTAGCCTTTGCTTTCCTAACTGCCTGTGTATATTGGTTCCTAACTTCCCTGAAAGGTTGCATATCACGGGGGCTATTCGATGCTAATGCAGTACGTGTAACAGTCTAGCTTCCGTCCCTCTCCTCGCCCCTACCTGGGCTCGAACCAGGGATCCTCTGCACACATCGACAACAGCCACCCTCGAAGCATCGTTACCATTGCGCCACAAAAGCCACGGCCCTTGCAGCGCAAGGGGAACAACTACTTCAAGGTCTCAGAGCGAGTGATGTCACCGATTGAAATGCTGTTAGCGCGCACCCCGCTAGCTAACTAGCCATTTCACACCGGTTACATACGCCACAGGATGTTTTTGTGCTGGTCAAGGGCAGTCAGGTCTGGAGTGAACCAAGGGCTATATCTGTTCCTGGTTCTACATTTTTTGAATGGGGCATGCTTATTTAAGATGGTGAGGAAGGCACTTTTAAAGACTAACCAGGCATCCTCTATCCTCTACTCACTCCGAAACAAAGCAATTTTTTACAACTTTGGCAAAGTATACAAAAGGCAGTTCACTCTGTTACAGATTATAGTTTTGGAAACAGAAAACTGTATGGAGATCAAATGTTTCAATGATGAGAAAATTTGAAAATCTCCCACTGGGCTTCCTCTCATCACCATATTTGGTAGTGAATGGAATCGCCATCCGGATGCTTCACATTTATACATCTGGTGAAATATTTGGCTCATTGTGGTTGTAACGTGTGTCTTTCCATTTAAATGTCAAAATCTGGATGTAACAAAGAAAGAGCTCGGCAGTTTATAATCTTAAAAACCGCAAATGATTTACCTCTGGTTCATTCAGGGGAAAGAATCGTTTTGGGATAAACACAGAAAATAAGTTGAGGTTAACACAGGCTTAGGAGATCTTATACGTTTTGTTCTATGATATCATTAAATTAACATTACCTTCATGAATTATGAAGCGTTTGTTTAACATTACAAATATGCTTCAAAATTCACAAAAATACGCCATCGCTGCAGCTAGCGACTGGAACGAGCTGCAACAGTTTTATCTCCATCTCTTCATTCAATCATGGACACTCTTACTGACAGTTGTGGCTGCTTTGCGTGATGTATTGTTGTCTCTACCTTTTGCCCTTTGTGCTGTTGTCTGTGCCCAATAATGTTTATACCATGTTTTGTGTTGCTACCATGCTATGTTGTTGTCTTAGGTCTCTCTTGTCGTGATGTGTGTTTTGTCCTATATTTATGTTCATTATTTTTTATTTTTAATCCCAGCTCCCGTCCCCGCAGGAGGTATTTTGCCTTTTGGTAGGCCGTCATTGTAAATAAGAATTTGTTCTTAACTGACTTGCCTAGTTAAATAAAGGTGAAATTAAATAAATAAATAAAATACTATTGCTCTCTAGTTCCAAACTTCGCGAGACTAGTCGTGCTTGACGTCATCATAAAATGGCTACTCAATCAAAGGGATTATAAGGTATTGTCATTTTACACACGTTTCAAAACCGTTTCTGTGCTTAATTTCTACATGTAATATGTTTTAATGCTGTATGTATCCGTATGATTACACAACCGAATGTCCGGTCATTTTAAAACTTCCCAATGTAGTTTACCGCGCACTCCTCGTCGCATTTCGAAATAAGAGCCCTTTGTTATTAACGTTGGCGCTCTCATCCTCGATAATCAAGTGGGCCTAACCGGGCTAAACTGCACTTTAAGTAAATGGTTTCAAGCTCCATAAACGTTTATCTGCCCAGTATACAAGGATATTTATTGACTCAAAATCATTCACAATGTCATTGATATAATCATGGTAAAATAAAATGTAGCTGATTTGCGCGGATGCCTGTGGGTGAATCGTAGGATTCGTGATGAACTTTTATTTTCATAACGTTAAGGTTACTCTGGCATCTACCGTGTTGCTACAGAGTACGATGAGATGAGTGTTTCTGTAATGTGTATTAATTTCAATCACTTAATTTTATCCCAACAGAACACCTGGTATTTTCAAGCAAACAATAACGCTATTATAAAGGGTGAGTATGTGTATTTATGTAAATGTGACTATACTGCTGGGGGAGAGACAAGTAAAGAACCAACAAGAACAACGGCAATAGTAGCTAGATGAATAGATAAACAAATATTTTGGTAGAGAAAAGATGGAAATGTACAAGTGTTTTAAATATTCTTGACGAATGCTTGCCACCAATGCTCCTTATAGGACATATCACTGCACTCCTCTGTATACTCCTCTGTAAACTGGTCATCTCTGTATACCATTCGCAAGACCCACTGGTTGATGCTTATTTATATAACCCTCTTAGGCCTCACTCCCCCCGATCTGAGATATCTACTGCAGCCCTCATCCTCCACATACAACACCCGTTCTGCCAGTCAAATTCTGATAAAGGTCCCCAAAGCACACACATCCCTGGGTCGCTCCTCTTTTCAGTTCACTGCAGCTAGCGACTGGAACGAGCTGCAACAAACACTCTCACTGGACTGTTTTCTCTCCATCTCTTCATTCAAAGACTCAATCATGGACACTCTTACTGACAGTTGTGGCTGCTTTGTGTGATGTATTGTTGTCTCTACCTTCTTGCCCTTTGTGCTGTTGTCTGTGCCCATTATTAATGTTTGTAGCATGTTTTGTGCTGCTACCATGTTGTGTTGCTACCATACTGTGTTGTCATTTTTTTTAGGCAGGCCAGTTGAGAACAAGTTCTCATTTACAACTGTGACCTGGCCAAGATAAAGCAAAGCAGTGGGACAAAAAACAACACAGAGTTACACATAGGATAAACAAACGTACAGTCAATAACACAATAGAAAAATCTATATACAATGTGTGCAAATGGAGTAAGGAGGTAAGGCAATAAATAGGCCATAGTAGCGAAGTAATTACAATTTAGCAAATTAACACTGAAGTGATGGATGTGCAGATGATGATGTGCAAGTAGAAATTCTGGTGTGCAAAAGAACAAAAAAAGTAAATAAAAACAATATGGGGATGATGTAGGTAGTTGGATGGGCTTTTGCAGATGGGCTGTGTACAGCTGCAGCGATCGGTAAGCTACTCAGATAGCTGATGCTTAAAGTGAGCTGAGATAAGGCGGAGCTTTACCTAGCAAAGACTTATAGATGACCTGGAGCCAGTGGGTCTGGTGACGAGAGCATACAGGTCGCAGTGGTGGGTGGTATAAGGGGCTTTGGTGACAAAACGGATGGCACTGTGATAGACTGCATCCAGTTTGCTGAGTAGAGTGTTGGAGGCTATTTTGTAAATGACATCGCCGAAGTCGAGGATCGGTAGAATAATCAGTTTCATGAGTGTATGTTTGGCAGCGTGAGTGAAGGAGGCTTTGTTGCAAAATAGGAAGCCGATTCTAGATTTAATTTTGGATTGGAGATGCTTAATATGAGTCTGGAAGGAGAGTTTACAGTCTAGCCAGACACCTAGGTATTTGTAATTGTCCACATATTCTAAGTCAGAACCATCCAGAGAAGGGATGCTAGTCGGGCAGGCGGGCGGGTGCGGGCAGTGATCAGTTGAAGAGCATGCATTTTAGTTTTACTTGCATTTAAGAGCAGTTGGAGGCCACGGAAGGAGAGTTGTATGGCATTGAAGCTCATCTGGAGGTTAGTTAACACAGTGTCCAAAGAAGGGCCAGAAGTATACAGAATGGTGTCGTCTGCATAGAGGTGGATCAAGGAATCGCCCGCAGCAAGAGCGACATCATTGATACATACAGAGAAAAGAGTCGGCCCGAGAATTGAACCCTGTGGTACCCCCATAGAGACTGCCAGAGGTCCGAACAACAGGCTCTCCGATTTGACACACTGAACTCTGTCTGAGAAGTAGTTGGTGAACCAGGCAAGGCAGTCATTTGAGAAACCAAGGCTGTTGAGTCTGCTGATAAGAATGTGGTGATTGACAGAGTTGAAAGCCTTGGCCAGGTCGATGAATACGGCTGCACAGTATTGTCTTTTATCGATGGTGGTTATGATATCGTTTAGTACCTTGAGCGTGGCTGAGGTGCCCCTAGTGACCAGCTCGGACACCGGATTGCACAGCGGAGAAGGTACGGTGGGATTCGAAATGGTCAGTGATCTGTTTGTTAACTTGGCTTTCGAAGACCGGGCAGGATGGATATAGGTCTGTAACAGTTTGGGTCTAGAGTGTCTCCCCCTTTGAAGAGGGGGATGACCGCGGCAGCTTTCCAGTCTTTAGGAATCTCGGATGATATGAAAGAGAGGTTGAACAGACTAGTAATAGGGGTTGCAACAACGGCGGCGGATAATTTTAGAAAGAGGGTCCAGATTGTCTAGCCCAGCTGATTTGTACAGGTCCAGGTTTTGCAGCTCTTTCAGAACATCTGCTATCTGGATTTGGGTGAAGGAGAAGCTGGGGAGGCTTGGGCTGTTTTTGTGCTGATCGAAGGCAGTCAGGTCTGGAGTGAACCAAGGGCTATATCTGTTCTTAGTTCTACATTTTTGAAAGGGGCATGCTTATTTAAGATTGTGAGGAAATTACTTTTAAAGAACAACCAGGCATCCTCAACTGACGGGATGAGGTCAATATCCTTCCAGAATACCCTGGCCAGGTCGATTTAGAAAGGCCTGCTCGCAGAAGTGTTTTAGGGAGCGTTTGACAGTGATGAAGGTTGGTCGTTTGACCGCGGACCCATAACGGGTGCAGGCACTGAGGCAGTGATCGCTGAGATCCTGATTGAAAACAGCGGAGGTGTATTTGGAGGGCAGGTTGGTCAGGATAATATCTATGAGGGTGCCCATGTTTACAGATTTAGGGTTGTACCTGGTGGGTTCCTTGATGATTTGTGTGAGATTGAGGGCATCTAGCTTAGATTGTAGGACGGCCTTGCTATGTTGTTGTCTTAGGTCTCTCTTTATGTAGTGTTGTGTTGTCTCTCTTGTTGTGATGTGTGTTTTGTTCTATATTTATATTGTATTTCTTTTTTATCCCAGGCCCCTGTCCCCCGCAGGAGGCCTTTTGGTAGGCCGTCATTGTAAATAAGAATTTGATCTTAACTGACTTGCCTAGTTAAATAAAAAAAATTAAGTGAAATAGTAACACGGGACAAGGTTGTAAAAACACTGGTAGTAATATATTCAATTAGCATAAGAGACGCTTTAAATACTGGCAGTCTGAGGTTGGCCCTGTCCTAGCCTGCACTGTCAGTGAAAAATTACTCAAATTAACCAGCAACAACCTTGCAAGCACACAACCTCCTATGCCATAAACTTTTATTAGTATACGTAAAGCACTAATAGTTAAACAACCCCATTGAAATGAATTATCCTCCAGGCAGTTTGACCCCGGCGTGAAGCAGTGATGCCACAGCAGGCCCACAGCGAGCACCTGTTGGAGCAGCTGCGTTGGCAGCGAGAAAGCAGCGTTCTGTGTGACATCACGGTCGTTGTGGGCGACACACTGTTCCGAGCGCACCGTAATGTCCTGGCGGCGTTCAGCGGGTTCTTCTCGGCACTGCCTGACAGAGGTCACCAGGTCACGACCCTTAACCTTGAGTTTGTCAGTGAGCAGGCCCTGGACACCTTGCTGAAATACATCTATACTGGAGAACTACACACTGACAGGTCGGTACATCACTACACTGGTGTGTACAAGGCTAATTTAGCAATAGGTGTGGAAACACTGTTCACCAAATCAAAAGGTGTGTAAGCTCCCCTATTCACCAACTCCCCTGAATAATATGACTACACCACAATATTAGTGTCACAATAAATATGTATAATACAATATTGTTGTTCATCTATTGTTATGGCTCTCTTGTTTACCTGTGGTTGACCATAACAGTGAGGGGTCTGAGGCCGTGCTGAGAGCGGCAGTGTTCCTGGGGATGAGGGAGGCGGAGCGTCTCCTGAAAGACAAGACATACAGCCAACAGGAGACGAGGATAGAGTCAGCCCCACACACCCCCTCCGCTCCCTCACCCTCCTCCCCTCTCTTGCCCCCCAGCCCAAAGGCAATCGAACCTCTGTCCTGCCTTTCTGGAGTGGGCTCGGTAGTGAAGGATGAGGAGAGGGAAGATCCAGAGTACACCCCTCCCTCCCCAAGCCCCCCAACATCCCCCCGGAGAGGAGCCAGGAAGAGGAAGGGAAGAAAGCCCAAGGCCACACCTAGAAACCAAACCTCACCTGGAAACCAAACCTTGCCAAGTAACCAAACATCAGCTAGCCATGACAACATCCCAGATGACGCAAAAGTCACCCAGCTTCAGAGGGGGAGGGGCAGGGGGAGAGGCAGGGGGAGAGGCAGGGGGAGAGGGAGAGGAAGGGGGAGGGCTCTGTCGTTAGAAGCGTCAGACCCACAGATCATCGAGGACAACCAGACAGACCTCAGCCCATCGTCACTGAAACCTGTCAAGAGGAAGAGGATGAGTGGTGGAGAGAAGAGAGGAGGAAAGAGAGGGAGGGGCAGAGGAAGAGGGAAACTGAAGGAGAACAGATCGAGCGATGGAGAGGGGGATGAGGGAGATGATGAGGGGAAGGGGAAGGCTGTGTTGAAGAACCAACAGGTGAAAGAGAAGCCGGTGTGTGCTGAGTGTAACAAAGAGTTCTCTGAGATCAGTAGTCTGAGGAGACACATGAGGATCCATAAAGGAGTGAAACCTTTCCAGTGTCTCTTCTGTCCCCGAGCCTTCACACAGGGAAACCAGCTCAAGACTCACCTCCGCATACACACAGGTGAGATGCACACACACCAGGCATACAGACAGCTGAGACACACACACACACACACACACACACACACCAAGCATACACACAGGTGAGACACACACACCAAGCATACACACAGGTGAGACACACACACACCAAGCATACACACAGGTGAGACACACCAAGCATACACACAGGTGAGACACACACACATCAAGCATACACACAGGTGAGGCGCACACACACACACACCAAGCATACAGACAGGTGAGAAACACACACACCAAGCATACACACAGGTGAGAAACACACAAACACACACACACCAAGCATACACACAGGTGAGACACACACACACACAC
>QNTS01003183.1:73786-142189 GCA_003317085.1 Hucho hucho
CACACACACACACCAAGCATACACACAGGTGACACACACACACCAAGCGTACACACAGGTGAGGCACACACACACACACCAAGCATACACACAGGTGAGACACACACACACACACACACACACCAAGCAGACACACAGGTGAGACACACAAATACACACCAAGCAGACACACAGGTGAGACACACACGCCAAGCATACACACAGGTGGGACCCTAACTGTCTCTCTGCCTTTCTAGGAGAGAAGCCGTTTGCATGTTCTCAGTGTGACAAGGGTTTTACCCAGAAGTGTCAGTTGGTGGCTCACTGTAGAATGTACCATGGAGAAGAGAAGCCTTACACCTGTGAACAATGTGGGTTGCAGTTCGCTACCTCATCTAACTACAAGATACACAGCAGGTAGGACTGTGTGTGTTTATCTTTTTCATTTTTTAAAATTTATTTCACCTTTATTTAACCAGGTAGGCCAGTTGAGAACAAGTTCTCATTTACAACTGCAACCTGGCCAAGAGAAAGCAAAGCAGTGCGACACAAACAACAACACAGAGTTACACATGGAATAAACAAATGTACAGTCAATAACACAATAGAAATAATCTATATACAGTGTGTGCAAATTAGGTAGGATTAGGGAGGTAAGGCAATAAATAGGCCATAGTGGTGAAATAATTACAATTTAGCATTAACACTGGAGTGATAGATGTGTAGATGATGATGTGCAAGTAGAGATACTGGGGTGCAAAGGAGCAACAACAAAAAATTTAATTTTTGCAGCTTTCCAATCTTTGGGGATCTCAGACGATACGAAAGAGAGGTTGAACAGGCTAGTAATAGGAGTTGCAACAATTGCGGCAGATCATTTTAGAAAGAGAGGGTCCAGATTGTCTAGCCCGGCTGATTTGTAGGGGTCCAGATTTTGCAGCTCTTTCAGAACATCAGCTATCTAGATTTGGGTGAAGGAGAAATGGGGGAGGCTTGGGCGGGTTGCTGTGGGGGATGCAGGGCTGTTGACTGGGGTAGGGGTAGCCAGGTGGAAAGCATGGCCAGCTGTAGAAAAATGCTTATTGAAATTATCGATTATTGTAGATTCATCAGTGGTGACAGTGTTTCCTAGCCTCAGTGCAGTGGGCAGTTGGGAGGAGGTGCTCTTATTCTCCATGGATTTTACACTGTCCCAGAACCTTTTGGAGTTTGTGCTACAGGAAGCAAATTTCTGTTTGAAAAAGCTAGCCTTTGCTTTCCTAACTACCTGTGTATATTGGTTCCTAACTTACCTGAAAAGTTGCATATCGCGGGGGTTATTCGATGCTAATGCAGTACGCCACAGGATGTTTTTGTGCTGGTCAAGGGCAGTCAAGTCTGGAGTGAACCAAGGGCTATATCTGTTCTTAGTTCTAACATTTTTTGAATGGGGCATACTTATTTAAGATGGTGAGGAAAGCACTTTTAAAGAATAACCAGGCATCCTCCACTGACGGAATGAGGTCAATATCCTTCCAGGATACCCGGGCAAGGTCGATTAGAAAGGCCTGCTCGCAGAAGTGTTTTAGGAAGCGTTTGACAGTGGTGAGGGTTGGTCGTTTGACCGCGGACCCATTACAGACGCAGGCAATGAGGCAGTGATCGCTGAGATCCTGGTTGAAGACAGCAGAGATGTATTTAGAGGGCAAGTTGGTCAGGATGATATCTATGAGGGTGCCCGTGTTTAGGGATTTAGGGTTGTACCTGGTGGGTTCCTTGATAATTTGTGTGAGATTGAGGACATCTAGCTTAGATTGTAGGACGGCCGGGGTGTTAAGCATATCCCAATTTAGGTCACCTAACAGTACGGACTCTGAAGATAAATGTGGGGGCAATTAATTCACATATGGTGTCCAGGGCAAAGCTGAGGGGGGTCTATAACAAGCGGCAACAGTGAGAGACTTATCTAACTGTTTGTGTCTATATAGGAAGCACAGTGGAGAGAAGCCGTATGTGTGTGAACGGTGTGGGAAGGGTTTTGCCCAGGCCAGCACTCTGACCTATCACATGAGGATCCACACAGGAGAGAAACCTTACCAATGTGACACCTGTGGGATGGCCTTCTCCGTCTCCTCTTCTCTCATCACACACAAACGCAAACACACAGGTAACACACTGAAGCAAAGAGAAACCTTACCAGTGAAGTGTGAGTGAGCATGGGTCCCTGTCTTCTCTGACGTGTGGTTGTCTGTGTGTTTTCCAGGTGAAGCGCCACACGAATGTCTGGTGTGTCAGAGGGCCTTCATTACCAAACGAGAACTCAACAAACACTCTCGCATCCACAGCGGTGAGTCTACGTAACGCGCACACGTGAGAACCGACAACGTTGACTTCATGAATCTATCAAGGGAAAAGATCAAATCAAAGTTTATTGGTCACGTGCACTGGATACAGGGTGTAAATGGTACAGTGAAATGCTTAGTTGCAAGCGCTCCTCAACAGTGCAATACACATTTATAAAACAAATACACAAGTTATAAAAAGTAGTAAAAGAAGAAAATAGTCATGTTTGCAATATATCACAGTAAGAGTATACAGTATAGACTATGGAATGCGCTAAAGTGAGGAGTGACGTGGTTGAGCAGCTTAGGTAAATAAATAGTAACAGCAACTGAGTGAGTGAGTGACAAGCGCGAAGTGTCCAGCTGTCAAATCCATCACTGTCTGTTAGTTATTAGTATATGTACTGTGTTCTAGAAGGGTTTCTGCCCTGGAGTGGAGAGAGTGAGGAGGAAACACAGGTTGGAGAGAGTGAGGAGGAAACAGGTTGGAGAGAGAGGTGTAGGTAAATAACAGAGGATGAAGAAGAAGGGATAGACTGATAAAGGAGTTTATATGGAGATTATAGATATGGCCCTTTGCTTGTCATGACCGTGTAACTTGACCAGGAAAGACTCCTGGCCCTAGTTGTAGAGAATGAGGGGAGATGTGTGGTGTGTGCGTAGGTGGAGATCCAGCTGTTAAGCAGCGTGTGACATGTGAGCTGTGTGGAAACACCTACGCTGGCATGAGCAGCCTGAAGAAACACCAAGAGAGACAACACTTAGGTGAGATTCTGTCTGTCTGTGTCTTCTATCTTTTTACCATCTACACTGCCTTGCAAAAGTATTCTTCATTTTATTGTGTTGCAAAGTGGGATTAAAAAATAAATGAATTGTCCACAATCTACACAATACTTTTTATTTCATTTTTTTTAAATATAAAAATGTAATTACTAAAATTACACAATTTTCAATACTTGCCATAGATTTTCAAGGAGTTTTAATTCAAAACTGTAACTTGGCAACTTGGGAACATTAACGGTCTTCTTGGTAAGCAACTCCAGTGTAGATTTGGCCTTGTGTTGTAGGTTATTGCCTGCTAAAAGGTGACTTCCTCTCCCAGTCCTCTAGGATTTTGCCTGTGCTTAGCACCATCCCTTTTCTTTTTATCCTGAAAAACTCCCCAGTATTTACCAATGTCAAGCATACCCATACCATGATGCATCCACCACCATGTTTGAAAATAAGGAGGCAGTTACTCAGTGATGTGTTGTTGGATTTGCCCCAAACATAAGGCTTTGCATTTGCTGTCTTTTTTTGCAGTATTACTTTGGTGCCTTGTTGCATACAAGATGCATGTTTTGGAATATTTTTATTCTGTATATTTGTATTTTTCTTTTTACTCTGTCATTTAGGTCAGCGATTCTCAACTGGTGGGTCGTGATATATATATTATACCCACAGAACATTACCAAAAGTATGTGGACACCTGCTCGTCGAACATCTCATTCCAAAATCATGGGCATTAATATGGAGTTGGTCCCCCCTTTGCTGCTATAACAGCCTCCACTCTTCTGGGAAGGCTTTCCACTAGATGTTGGGAACATTGCTGCGGGGACTTGCTTCCATTCAGCCACAAGATCATTAGTGAGGTTGGCGGCTGATGTTGGGTGATTAGGCCTGGCTCGCGTTCCAAAATTATCCCAAAAGTGTCCGATGGGGTTGAGGACAGGGCTATGTGCAGGCTGGTCAAGTTCTTCCACACCTTCCCCAAACTGTTGCCACAAAGTTGGAAGCACAGAATCGTCTACAATGTAATTGTGTGCTGCAGCGTTAAGATTTCCCTTCAATGGCGCTAAGGGGCCTAGCCCAAACCATGAAAAACAGCCCCAGACCAAACTTTACAGTTGGTACTATGCATTTGGGAAGGTAGCGTTCTCCTGGCATCCGTCAAACCCAGATTCCTCCGTTGGCCTGCCAGATGGTGAAACGTGATTCATCACTCCAGAGAACGCATTTCCACTGCTCCAGAGTCCAATGGCGGCGTGCTTTACACCACTCCAGCCAACGCTTAGCATTGCACATGGTGATCTTAGGCTTGTGTGTGTGGCTGCTCGGCCATGAAGACATCACAGCCTGGAGGTGTGTTGGGTCATTGTCCTGTTGAAAAACAAATGATAGTCCCACTAAGAGCTAACCAGATGGGATGACGTATCGCTGCAGAATGCTGTGGAAGCCATGCTGGTTAAGTGTGCCTTGAATTATGAATAAATCACTGACAGTGTCACCAGCAAAGCACCCCACAACATCACATCCCCTTCTCCATGTTTCACTGTGGGAACCACACATGCGGAGTTAATCCTTTTACCTTGTCTGTGTCTCACAAAGACACTGCGGTTAGAACCAGAATCGTGGGGCGGCAAGTAGCTTAGTGGTTAGAGCGTTGGACTAGTAACCGAAAGGTTGCAAGATCGAATCCCCGAGCTGACAAGGTAAAAATCTGTCGTTCTGCCCCTGAACAGTGGCAGTTCTAGACCATTTCAACTGGTAGGGCCAAGCTGGGGCCAGTTGTACTGTTAGAGGGGCCAGTTACATTAGACGTTATTGTTGTCATATTGTTTTCTTCACTGCTTTGCAGGCATTAGCAGGCAAAAGACCATGTCCCTCTAGTAAATGTGTGGGTTTAATTAGTGTTCCGCGTTGCCACTCTAATAACGGATGTAAAAAAAGAAAGATAGCAAAAAAAATTGTTATGCAAAAATTATTTCATACTCCACATTTAGGGGGGCCACAAGGGGGTCCAAAATTGTTGTCACAGGGCACTCCCCCCCCCCCCCCCAGAACCGCCAGTGCCCCTGAACAAGGCAGTTAACCCACTGTTCCATTGAAAATAAGAATTTGTTCTTAACAGACTTGCCTAGTTAATTAAATAAAGGTAAAAAACAAAAATCTCAAAAGGACAGATTTCCACCAGTCTAATGTCCATTGCTCGTGTTTCTTGGCCCAAGCAAGTCTCTGTGAAGCTTTTTTGGGGCTGCAATCTGAGGTGCAGTTAAGGTGCGGTTAACGCTAATGAACTTCTCCTCTGCAGCAGAAGTAACTCTAGGTCTTACTTTCCTGTGGCGGTCCTCATGAGAGCCAGTTTGATCATAGCGCTTGATGGTTTTTGCGACTCCACAAGGTTCTTGACATTTCCCGGATTGACTGACCATGTCTTAAAGTAATGATGGACTGTCGTTTCTCTTTGCTTATTTGAGCTGTTCTTGCCATAATATGGACTTGGTCTTTTACCAAATAGGGCTATCTTCTGTATACCACCCCTACCTTGACACAACACAACTGATTGGCTCAAACGCGTTGAGGGAAAGAAATTCCACAAATGAACTTTTAACAAGGCACAACTGTTAATTGAATGCATTCCAGGTGAATACCTCATGAAGCTGTTTGAGAAATTGCCAAGAGTGTGCAAAGCTGTCATCAAGGCAAAGGGTGGCTACTTTGAAGAATCTCATATGAAATATATTTGGATTTGTTTAACCATTTTCTGGTTACTACATGATTCCATATGTGTTATTTTATAGTTTTGATGTCTTCACTATTATTCTAGTAAATAGTAAACAAAGAAAATGTTGTTCCCTTATCATATAATTGCTATATTTACTGTCAATATAGCACAACATTTTTTTTCTCCAAATTGCATTAAGGCAAAAAAAGTATGTCAACCCCTATTATTTCACACAGTGAGTTCATGTAACTTAATATGTGATTTGTTAAGCCAAATTTACTCCTAAGCTATTTTAGGTTTGCCTAAACAAAGGGTCTGAATACTTATGCAACAACTATTTTTGAGTATTTAATTTTTTTAAATAATTATCACTTTGACTATTTTAATCCCACGTTTTAACACAATCAAATGTGAAGAACTCCAAGGGTTCTGAATACTTTTGCAAGGCACTATATACAATGCATTCGGAAAGTATTCAGACCCCTTCCCCTTTTCCACATTTTGTTACATTACAGCCTTATTCTAAAATGGAAGGACAACCATCTCTGCAGCACTCCACCAATCAGGCCTTTATGGTAGAGTGGCCAGAAGGAAGCCACTCTTCAGTAAAAGGCACATGACAGCCCATTTGGAGTTTGCCAAAAGGCTCATAAAGGACTCTTAGACCATGTGAAACAAGATGCTCTGGTCTGATGAAACCAACATTGAACTCTTTGGCCTGAATGCCAAGTGTCACGTCTGGAGAAAACATGGCACCAACCCTACGGTGAAGCATGGTGGTGACAGCATCATGCTGTGTGGATGTTTTTCAGAGGCAGGGACTGGGAGACTAGTCAGGATCGAGGGAAAGAGAGAGAGATCCTTGATGTACTGAGAGATCCTTGATGAACCTCAGACTGGGGGCAAAGCTTCACATTCCAACAGGAAAACGACCCTTCGGGACAAGTCTCTGAATGTCCTTGAGTGGCCCAGCCAGAGCCCGGACTTGAACCCGATCGATCATCTCTGTAGAGACCTGAAAATAACTTTGCAGCGACACTCCCCATCCAACCTGACAGTGCTTGAGAGGATCTGCAGAGAAGAATGGGAGAAACACCCCAAATACAGGTGTGCTAAGCTTGTAGCATCATACCCAAGAAGACTCAAAGCTGTAATCGCTGCAAAATGTCCTTCAAAAAAGTAATGAGTAAAGGGTCTGAATACTTATGTAAATGTCAAATTCTGTTTTTTTTTTTTAATGTAAATTTGCAATAATGTGTCATTATGGGATGTTGTGTGTAGATTGATGAGGGGGAAAAAATTAACAAAATGTAGAAGGTTAAGGTGTCTGAATACTTTCCGAATGCACTGTATCTATGTTAAGGTTTTGTATAATTTCAGCTAGTAGTTTTGAAAGTAGTGCTCCCGAGCCAAAACAGGCCCCTGAAAATTGTTTACTATTGTGTATGTCATCCATTTTGTATATGTTATGTTCTGCAATTCGCATGATATGTTACGAATTCCAATGCGTACAATATGTTACAAATTTGTAAGTACTTAAGATCCCGGTCAATCTCTTTAACGTGTGTGTGTGTGTGTTCTCCAGTGGTTGTTCCAGAAGGTGCTCTCCTCCACAACATTCCTATTGATCACCAGGGTATGATCTCCCGCGATGCGCCCAGCCCTGTGCCCGAGGAACCAGACAACCCAGAGGAACCCGACAACCCCGACCCTGAGGAACCAGACAACCCCGAGGAACGAGACGACCCCGACAACCCCGACCCCGAGGAACCAGACAACCCTGAGCCCGCGACCCCTAACTTGAGCCCTAACCCTCTCTGTGTTCTAGTGGAGCAGCTGCATACATCTTCCCTCTCCTTCTCTTCCCCAGTCTCCCCCGCCGAAAATATAGAGCAGATCATCATCATTAGAACATTGGACAACGACCTCTGCCCTGACCCCTGACTTGGAACAACTCTGACCCCTAACCCAGACCCTAACGTTACTCTCTCAGGCTTGGAGTCGATCCGCCGTTTCGACTGGATCACATATGAATCAGCTGTTGTCAGATATAGAACTGTGTGAATAGTGGCGATGTTGACAAACTTTGATATGTCATGTAATTCTCTCCATCTCCGATCTAAAAGTATTTTATTTTTATGGTATGTTTTTAATTGCTGTATATAGTTAAGTGAGATAGTCACTGAGGACCTACCCACAGAAAAGCCAGGCTCACCAAATGCTGGCTTGCATGTCTCTACACATCCATTCTGTTCATTGTTCTGGTTTTAAACCCACGTCTCAGTAACATGGGGCTTATGTATAAGGTTATATTTAGGTAGGATGGATATTTATGAAAAGTAAATGTTTTTTTCTTTTTTCAAATAAACAGCTATATTCTTTTTCTGATGAATAAATATCTGAAATCTCTGGGCTTTCTCATCCTTTCCACAACATTTCAGTGTCTTTATAGATGCACCACTAGGATGTAATTGCACCTTTGAACATTTTACATCAGTGTGGATTAAAGAGAGTTTTCTCCTTGCGTTTTGGTTTTCCCAGCGCCTGTGTTGCCATAGCAACGTAACCATTTTCTTCTTGTCCCAGGCCTGGTATTTGTTATATTCACAGCTAGCCTAGTCTCTCTACTATGGGTAATATTACAGAGGTTTGTTTACAAATCTGTCTGTCAAGAAAAACTACCAGCCAATGGATACATTTTAGAAGTCCCGCAAGAGACTGGGGAAGACTCGCAGCGTAGGGTAGGTTCGCAGCATCATGCACAGTTAATTTTCTAGCCGCAAATGCAACTTCTTGTACGTTCACTTTTCCTTCACAAACGATCTTGACCAACCCCAGCCTGTCTGCATTCCGTAGAGACATCACACTCAAACCGACTGGTCCAGACCCCTCGGAGACCGCGACTCAGTTACAGGTAGCTAGGTCATGTTTACTGTTGAGACAGACAGTTGGTCTGAAGTTTACATACACCTTAGCCAAATACATTTAAACTCAGTTTTCACAATTCCTGGCATTTAATCCTAGTAAAAATTCCCTGTCTTAGGTCAGTTATGATCACCACTTTAGTTTATGTGAATGTGAAATGTCTGAATAATAGTAGAGAGAATGATTTATTTCAAGTTTTATTTCTTTCATCACATTCCCAGTGGGTCAGATGTTTACATACACTCAATTAGTATTTGGTAGCATTGCCTTTAAAATTATTTAACTTGGGTCAAAAGTTTCGGGTAGCCTTCCACAAGCTTCCCACATTAAGTTGGGTGAATTTTGGCCCATTCCTCCTGACGGAGCTGGTGTAACTGAGTCAAGTTTGTAGGCCTCCTTGCTTGCACACTTTCAATTCTGCCCACCAATTTTCTATAGGATTGAGGTCAGGGCTTTGTGATGGCCACTCCAATACCTTGACTTTGTTGTCCTTAAAGCCATTTTGCCACAACTTTGGAAGTATGCTTGGGGTCATTGTCCATTTGGAAGACCCATTTGCAACCAAGCTTTAACTTCCTGACTGATGTCTTGAGATGTTGCATCAATATATCCACATCATTTTCTTCCCTTATGATGCCATCTAATTTGTGAATTGCACCAATCCCTCCTGCAGCAAAGCACCCCCACAACATGATGCTGCCACCCCCATGCTTCACGGTTGGGATGATGTTCTTCGGCTTGCAAGCCTCCCCTTTTTCCTCTAAAGATAACGATGGTCATTATGGCCAAACAGTTCTATTTTTGTTTCATCAGACCAGAAGGACATTTCTCTAAAAAGTACAATATTTGTCCCCATGTGCAGTTGCAAACCGTAGTCTGGCTTTTTTATGGCGGTTTTGGAGCAGTGGCTTCTTCCTTGCTGAGCGGCCTTTCAGGTTACGTCGATATAGGACTCGTTTCACTGTGGATATAGATACTTTTGTACCTGTTTCCTCCAGCATCTTCACAAGGTCCTTTGCTGTTGTTCTGGGATTGATTTGACCTTTTCGCACCAAAGTACATTAATCTCTAGGAGACAGAACGCGTCTCCTTTCTGAGCGGTATGACGGCTGTGTGGTCCCATGGTGTTTATACTTGCGTACTATTGTTTGTACAGGTGAACGTGGTACCTTCAGGCGTTTGGAAATTGCCCCCAAGGATGAACCAGACTTGTGGAGGTCTACAATTTGTTTTCTGAGGTCTTGGCTGATTACTTTTGATTTTCCCATGATGTCAAGCAAAGAGGCACTGAGTTTGAAGGTAGGCCTTGAAATACATCCACAGGTACACCTTCAATTGACTCAAATTATGTCAATTAGCCTATCAGAAGCTTCTAAAGCCATTACATCATTTTCTGGAATTTCCCAAGCTGTTTAAAGGCACAGTCAACTTAGTGTATGTAAACTTCTGACCCACTGGAATTGTGATACAGTGAATTATAAGTGAAAAAGTCTGTAAACAATTGTTGGAAAAATAACTTGTGTCATGCACAAAGTAGATGTCCTAACCGACTTGCCAAGACTATAGTTTATTAACAAGACATTTGTGGAGTGGTTGAAAAACTAGTTGTAATGACTCCAACCTAAGTATGTATGTATGTATGTAAACTTCCGACTTCAGTGTTAAATATAACATCTATAACCGATTGTAACTTATGGTCCTGTGCAGCTTCTTCTATGGGTCTGAACTTGTGTTTGGTGTTTTTTTAAATCCCGACACCACACGCTAGCTGTTTATCCTCCAGACAGAAGAGTTTGAGTTCCTCACTAACAGACTGCAGAGCTACTCCGATCCTGCAGGACGTTTTTGGATCGCTTGTTGGACTTATTGGATCTCTTCTCCTACTAACAGGACATCCTTTCCTTCCTTCTCTCTCCAAGTTCCTGCAGACAGGAGGCTGTGACCACACGGCAGGATGACAGGATCCCTGAAGATGTCATGGCACACAAGACAGGAGCGCTCCTCCTGTGGGAGAGTCAGTTTGGGAGGCTTTTTCTCCTCTGGTGGAAGAGGTTCAGGAGCGGTCTCCTCCTGAGGTTGAGGTTAGTCTATCTTCTCACTCATTATCACCTCCTCTGTAATGGCTGAAATGAAAGGTTTCAGTTTTAATATTGGTAATATGAACCCCAACATTTCACTTTGTCACACCTGTGTATCACAATGTTAACAATGAGTAGAAATACATGGAATTACTAACATAATGTGAGTCATTATCTGTTTGGCTTTCGGTTTGTAGTCTTTCAGCAAGACTGTTGAACTTCATATTCCTCAGGATCTCCAGTGAGATCCTCACAGCCCCCTCCAGTTCATAGGCCTCCCCATCGTATCCAAAACCCCCTCCAGTCCATAGGCCTCCCCATTGTATCCTCCCTCCCTGCGTTCTCTAGCTGGGCTGTTGTGAGGGGACGAAAATTATCCAGCACGCCCTTTTTCAGGTACTATTGAAATCTCTTTACTGTTCCGTCCTCCTGCTCGGCAATTGATAAAAATCCAAGCGCTCCATTGTGTCAGACTGAGCTGAATTTCACCCCAAGTTGAGTTAGCGGGGGAGTGTACAGGTAAATCATTAGTGTGTGCTTATACTGTAGCTGTATTTAGGCTTTACAGAAGCTGTGACTAATCCACAATAGGACAGGATCTTCAAAGATGAAAGCCATTTCACAACCCTCTTTTTATTCTTGCCACACGACTGCGTAGAACACTGAATAATAAAAAAGGGGACAATCACATTCTTTAGCATATTAAAAACACACACTTACAGGTTTTTGTTCCAAATGTGCATTTTATTAGATTCCACTGAAAGCAGTTGACAGCAGAACACACACAGCACCATCAAACCTCTGTTCCTCTCCAATCTGTGGCAGGGCTTATTCAGGAGGGAGCAACGCTTACTGTACAGCCAGATGGAAAATCCTGTC
Source organism: Hucho hucho (assembly GCA_003317085.1). Lineage (NCBI taxonomy): Eukaryota > Metazoa > Chordata > Actinopteri > Salmoniformes > Salmonidae > Hucho > Hucho hucho. Next base: position 85,453 of record QNTS01003183.1, read on the forward strand.
TTGTTATATTTCTATCATGTGGAATGAATAGGGACTCATGTCATCTCAGCTCTATCCATTACATTTCTATCTGTAGCATTGTGAGTGTTGCCCCCTGTTCAATCAGTCACAGTCCTGCTTTGGGACTCATCTTAAACCACTGACCAGCTACCTTCCCTTACCCCTCCCTGGATGTATCTCAATACTCTACTGTGGCTTCCTCTCCTCGTCTATTCTCCTTCGTCTGCACTGATCTGAAAACAAGACAGGTGTAAGCAGTAGATTTGTAATACGAGTAATCTGCTTTCACCTGTCCCAGTTTATTTATTAGTGCAGATGAGAAGACAAAGTTTTGAAGCCAGTTTAGACTATTGCGATGCAGCCTCTTCCCTTCCCCCTCCTGGGGCAGGTATTCCTCTTTTTCGACCTGAACAGGTGTGGGTTTATGAAAAAGAGTATGTTGGGCATGTCGTCTGGTTGAGAGGGTGTTGCCATGAAGACACACTTCCTGTCTGGTTCCTCAGTCGTCGTCCACCGTGGGGGTGATGGTCACCCCCCTCCTGATCTGGCCCCAGCCAATCAGACTGCAGAGAGGGAAGTGAACCAATGAGACACAATAGTAAGGGTAAATAGCCGAACACACAAAATCCAGTGAAATCGAACCCCTCTTCCCTATCTTACCGCCAATGTTTCTCCACACGACGACTGAGCGCAATCTTCTCTCCGACTTCGGTGCAGACAGGGTTGGTCAGGACGATCTTGGCCAAATCAGCCTTCACTGCACTCACTCTGCCGCCCGTAGACAGACTGCCGATGTTCACCATCAACACCTCGTTCTTAGACAGCTTCTGGACCTGAGAGGAGAAACACAAAGACAGAAAAAAAGACAGCTTGAGTAAAAACAGAAAAGACTCACTGCCTGCCTCTCACTGAGTCTCAGTAATCTAAAGACGCTTCCTCCTCTAAATTGAATACAAAAATCAGTATAAAAAAAATCCAGTCCATTTCCATCCACACCAGTACAACACCAAGCCCAGGGTGCAGTGCTGACCTTGGCAGCCTTCTTGTCTCCTTCAGTGCGGACTCCCAGAAGCCTCCTCAACAGAAAGTAGGAGATTTCCAGCTCTGTGAAGATCTCTGGTAGTGCTCCGACTGCTCCCAGCACCTGACCAACCATACGGTCAGCTCTGCACAGGGTCGGGTCAATCTTAGTGCCAACACCTGGATAGGACAGAGAACACACACCTGAGTGTTTACTCATATTAGAAACACGCACCTGACCCACCATACCGTCACAACACACACGCATGCAGGTTCATACCAATGAGACCTCCGGGTGCCGCATACTGCAGGTCGTTGTGTTCAGCGAACAGAGAGACGATCTTGGAAAAGATGGGTTTACACATCAGCTTCCCCTCATGGTCCTTAGACACAATGCCTGGACGCACCTCCAACTCCTGTCCCACCTGAAGAGAGACAGATATAGAAGAGGGAGGGAAGTACGGAGGGAGAGAGAACGAAGAGGAAGAGACAGGAGAGGGAAAAGAGGAGAGAGAGAGGATGAAAGAATGGCAGAGGTTAATGAAAAGCAGAGAGCTTCATAAGAACTTTGCACCATTGAACCACTTGCCCATGATGCTTTGAGGCAAAGGGAAGCGGCAGGTGTCCTACCTTGAGAACGCCTTTTAGTATACTGCCTCCAGCCACACCTCCTTTCAGGTCATCTACCTCACAACCCGGCTTGTTGACGTCAAATGACCGGATCACTGAAACACGTAAACGCCAGCCACATTAACACACATCAACAAAACAGACACACAACACATTATTATAAGCATAACAGTGACAGCTGGGTTCAAGTCATCACGTGTGTTTGTTCTTACCGATGAGTCTGGGTTCTGAGGTGAAGTCTCTGATGGGGACAGGGATCTTCTTGACAATGTATTCACACACCACCTCTATGTTGTACTTCAACTGGGCTGAGATGGGAATGATAGGTGCTCCCTCTGCCACTGTACCTACACACCCCAGGAGAGAGGTTACACACAGAGGCAGACACCCCAGGAGAGAGGTTACACACACTTCCCTCAGACAAACGCACACACACACACACCCCAGGAGAGAGGTTACACACACTTCCCTCAGACAAACGCACACACACAACAGGAGAGAGGTTACACACTTTTAAGAAGGCAGAGGGGTTGAACACAAACATACATACTTCCCTCAGACAAACACAAAGCTTTACAAGAGCGAGCCATTCCAGCCACTGACCCTGTACGAAGGCTAGGATCTGTTCGTACTGCTCCTTGGCCTGGCTCTCCTTGACCAGATCGATCTTGTTCTGGAGGATCAGGATGTGTTTGAGCTTCATGATCTCTATGGCAGCCAGGTGCTCAGAGGTCTGGGGCTGGGGACACGACTCGTTACCCGCTGGAAGAGAGGGAAAAAAGGTGGGTTAAGTTACCGAGAGCTTATCAGGTGACAGGGGAGTGTGATTATTGTTCAATCAGTAATGCCAGGAGTAGGATTATTATACAGTATTGATCAGCAGAAGTGTGTCTTACCAATGAGGAGGAGGGCAGCGTCCATGACAGCTGCTCCGTTCAGCATGGTGGCCATCAGAATGTCGTGACCGGGGCAGTCCACAAAGGACACGTGTCTGACCAGTTTGAAGTTGCCCTTGGTTCCAGGGATGTCTGTAGGGAACTCATCAGGAGTACTGGAGCCACACGACCTGTAGCACTCTGGCCTGGGACAGCTGGGGTCATCCAGCTTATACACCTAGAGCAGTAAAGGGGAACCACGTCATCTATGCTTTTGGTACTGTACCACTTCCATTCACTCCTTCTACCCATGTCACGCACCCTCCTCGTGTGCTGCTAACAGTTACAGGTGCTCCTACGTTATGGGTACTCAACCTTCATGTATTGGACCTAAACAGTGCGTTGTTTGCTTACCTTGGCGTTAGCGTAACCTAGCTTAATGGTGATGTTCCTCTCCAGCTCGTTCTTGAAGCGGACAGTGTGAACCCCTGAGATGGCCTTGACCACTGTAGACTTTCCGTGGGCCACATGACCAATGGTGCCTACAGGGCAGAGGGCAGGAAAGAACAGAGGGTGTTACTGGGGGTGCTAGGGCAGTAGAGAAGGGTGTTAGTCACTTTACCCACATGGACAAATTACCTCTAACCTGTAGCCCTGCAAATTGACTTGGTACCGGTAGCCTCGTTATTGTTATTGGTTTTTTTTTTACACTTTAGTTTATTTAGTAAATATTTCCTTAAATTTGCATTGTTGGTTAAGGGCTTGTAATTAAGCATTTCACAGTAAGGTCTACTAGACCTGTTGCATTCGGCACATGTGACAAATAACATTTGATTTGATTTAAATGACCATAGAGTGGAGTCTGCTTAGTGTTTTCTTTTTTGCCAAGGAAATTCTGGTATCACGATACTGGTATCATGACAACACTAGCTGCTATAGGGGACTGGTTCACTCACCAATGTTGATGGTGGCCTGTCTGCTGATGATCTCTTGGGAGAGAGGGGTCAGGATAGACACATCCTGTTGAGAAAACACACACGTCAATTAATTAATGGTACTTAATATGGAGTGGGCTAAAAAACAATGAGAGATAGCCATGAGAAATAAGGAATGGATGATTAATTACTTTAATTTTGTGAGTATTGTGAGCTATGAGGACCGTCTGTATTACAACCTGGAAGTGTCATCTATTCTGCATTAGTAAACGGGACCTGGGCAAAGGCTGCGAGTTTAGCCTAAGTGACGACGTGTTCCTGTTGATGTGACCATCAGGTGCAGATGGTACAATGGTAACATCCACAGCAATAATATCGACTAATTTTACAGCGTATCTTAATTGTTTTTTTTTAAAGTGTTGACTATAGGTCATTCATACAAATGAATGGGCTGATGTTCAGATGTGCTGCTGCGACATTTCCTGTGCATTCAGGGAAGATGATGTACTGCTGTTATAATTCCACAGACAAATGCACATAAACAACGACAAATGGACCTGTAGGTCTTGAAAGCTAATGTTCCTGTATTTGGGAGAGGAAACTGCCTTTACTCATTAGGCGGGGCTGAATATGGACAATCCCCACGCTGACAGCCAAGCTAACGTTAGCTAGTTACTTTTAGCATGTGCCGGTAGAACAGCCGCTTTCCCGGTGCCCGCAACAACATAATTATTCATATTTTTTCCGATGACCTTTAGAGAACCAAACCAGCACTATCCTTATACACACGGTTGAAAAGATAAACACTCACCAGAGAATTTAAATCTTGTTTGGAAAGATGAGGCTGACCCAGCGTTATTCCAGACTCGTCACCCGCCATCTTGCAGATAAAGGAACTTCAGTATCCTGCGGAGATTGCTTGAATGATTTAATACACAGAATACTAGGCAGTAAGAGTTTTCTATTGTATTATCACGAGTACAACTTCGCAGTTATCAAAAAAAATCTGCTGTTTTATCATGTGTCCTCTTCAATTTTACTATAGAAATGTATTATTTCGTTCATCTTTGATGAATGAATCAATAGAAAAGGGTCCTACAAGGGATGATGCAATATTCTAATTCACGCGCAATTGAATGTCCTTCTTTACACGATATCCTCTGGTGCGATTGACAGCTACTGTGAATAACTGTATACAATTCATTCCGTTTCATCATTGTGCTTTTGTTTGATTTATTCCTCCATCACAAAATAAAATATAAAGAATTTCAGATACCCGGGTCCGTCCTTTCTTGACGACGTCATTCATAATGTGACCATTTGTAGTTTTTTCATAGGGTCCGCCCTAGTGCAATTATATATTCTCTCTCTCACTTTGCCAATGGTTTCTCATTCTCCCTATCCCTTCAATCCTTCACCTGCACATAGGGAAAGGCAACATTTGCTCTAGCTGTCAGTGGGGCTGTACTATGTGAGGGGTTAGCATAAAAGGTAGATAGATATGACCTGTTCACACTATCATGCCGATCCAAACTATACTGGCTAGGTTTATTTAGTATTTTAAAATGTTCCTTTCCATTATATATCTATAACAAACTAATATACAGTATATCCTTGTTTCCACCAACTGTGATCGATGCATATGTATGACCAGGCCATAACAGTAGGTTACAGCTCTGCTCAGTAATGTAAAGAGTTTTCAATTTTGTTCCCTGCCTGTAAATGTATCTGGGGGAAAGATTCATAAACACTGCCCTATTGTAGAAAAAGAATGTCTACCATACAGTGATTCAATTGGCTTTATTGTTATTAGGGAAGATGGGGGAACATCTAAAGCAGGTGTGTGAGCATGCTACTTGCTATTGCCTCTGCCAAGAGGCCTCTGAACCCAGATCAATGATTGCACTCTTTCCAAGTGTCATGTTTTTTTTAATCTTATGTGCACAAGTACAGTGAAATGCCTTTCTTGCAAGCTATAAACCCAGCAATGCAGTAATCAATAACTATGTAATACAAAAAATAACAAGCATACTCTATACAGGGTCAGTCAGTTCTAGTACCATATTTCCAATGTGCAGGGATACTGGAGTGATAGAGGTAGATATGTAGAGAGTACAGAGTAGCAGCAGCGTGAGTGGTATTATGTGTGTGTGAGCAAATTCTATAGTGAGTGTTTGTGTGTGTGTTGGAGTGTCACTGTGTGTGAGTGTGTAGGGCCATGTGAGTCTGCATTGAAAAAAATACAAATAAAATACAAGGGTCAACACAAAAAGAGAGCAAGAGAGAGAGGGGAGAGAGTGAGCGAATAGTTGATTACAAGGTCAGAGGCCTTAATTATTCTGTACTGCAGCTCTATAATCGCGCCTCAATTATTCTGCACTGCAGGTCTATAATCGCAGGTCGGCCCAGTATTGTACACCTACCTGCTTGGTGATTTTGATTGACACGCTCACTTCACTGCACGACGCCACTACAGTTCCGTTCGAATGGGTTATACCTCAGGAAATTACGTCAGTGCAGAGAATAATATGGCGTCTGCAATGGCTGTGGACTCAATAGACAAACAGTATTTTGATATCCAGTTAAAAGAACGACAAATTGAATCCGCGGGGGGATTCTAAATGGACGATAAGGAATCTTCGGCGATGCTTTTTTATTGTCCTTTTTCTTGATCTCGGCTATAAACCCGCAACCCATGTCAGAAGGAGCCAGGTCTGTCTGGTCGAAGAGGGGTTGTGGGGACTCGCAGCGCCGAGGTGAGAGACATTTTACTCTGCCAAACTAGCTGCAAGGTAATTCCACGGGATGTCGTGAGCTACCAGTCACTGTTATCCGTGACCGTTATATCTGAAGAGTTTATATTGCAATAGAGTGTGTATTGCCGTTAGCAAGTTGGCTAGCTACATTGACTATCAATTTGACAGTCCTGTCATGGCCTTACGCAAAAAATAATCAAGCAAATCAAGCTGTGATTTCCCCCGACTCCGCGAGCTCACTGGTTAAGCTCAGAGTCTACAAAATATATGACTGGTTTAGCTAACGTTAGTTTGCTAGCCAACACGATTAGATCAAAGATTACATGGTGAGTCTATAGACATGTTTTTGAGTCAATTAAATGCACTAGCTAAATTACAATCATGATTTAATTCACAGAAAAAAAAGGAATTTCTAGCTAGCTTTGTAGAACATCTGTTTTTCTCTCTCTCTCTCTCTCTCTCCGTCTCTCTCTCTGTCTGTCTTTAGATCAGGGAAAACATAAACAAAGGAAATGTGAGCGTCCCCTCAGCATGCTGTCAGCTAAACTCGAGACTGGCCTCGAGGCCCCCAAAAGGTACCATCTCCATGACAACCACAACATCCATTCCAGGGGAGACGAGTGACCCCTCTCATTAAAGCCACGGAGGGCCGACTGCGATACTGCAGGCATTGTTAGCAAAAAACAGGAACCCCCATTTTAGTGAATGGAAAAATTGCAATCTTTCTGTCAATCATCTTGTAAATAAATAAAAAAGCACGGTACCAATAATTGCTTCTAATACACCAGATGTATGTTTTGGAACAGATTCTTTTTTTTAAAAATCCACACAGAAAAAGTTAAGGATAATTTAGTTGCTAATGGTAGCCTACAGTTGTTAATGGTAAGCCGTCATTGTAAATAAGAATTGGTTCTCAACTGACTTGCCTAATTAAATAAAAACCAGTACCACTGTCGGCCCTCAACTGGAGTTACTCAATGAGAGGGGCAGTACTGAGCTAGCCTGCAACGTCACTTTCTGGAGTAGCTCAAACTGCGAATGTTATGTCTCCATGAGACACCATCCTACCTGATTTAATTTGGCTTCAGTGCGCTATCAAAGACAGTACAGTATGAAGATAGGCAGAAACTGCTTCTCCAATAAAAATCCCCGATCACACTTGTAGGCGACGTTGGCTAGCTAAACTCATGCACAGAAAAACGTAATCGGGTTGAACAGTCGTTCGCTCCGAACTACGCATGCGCAGAACGTCAAATCAAAGCCACTCCTTCCATATAAAGTTGTTTTTGACAAAAATGAAAACGTGTCAGTTTGTCACTTTCACGAGGTTGGAGTAATACTTAAGACATTGGCTTGAATCTAGGTTGGTGCCTTTTAGAAAATTAACAACTAAGGAATCATTTTCCACTTCTTTCATTGACTTCTGAAACCCCGGCCTGGTGTTTCGCAAGCTATCCAGGAAGTCTCGCAATGTTGCTGCTCTGGGTTTAGAAACTCTGTGGTACTATTGAGTCTTCATGTTGGAATGAATGGTGTCACGTGATCGATGACTTTAGGTGGTGGGCTGAAAAATGAGGGAGGAGCTGATTATTTGTATATGTTCCTCATACAAAGCTCCGGCAAATTTGCCGAACTGCTAAGCTTAGAACCAATCAGAACTCCCGTACATACCCCTCGTGATGAAGGCAGCCAATGGCCTGCTTCTATCTAGGATGTAAACGCAGCCTACACATATAGTATACCTTGCAATACAATCTTCTCTAAAAACAGCTGGCCAAAATGTATACAATGTGCGCTGCAATAAGATGACCAGGGTTTGATATATATTTATTTTTATTTTACCCCCTTTTTCTCCCCAATTTCAATGTTCTCTCATTGCTGCAACTCTCCAACGGGCTCGGGAGGCGAAGGTCGAGTCATGCGAAACATGACCTGCCAAACCGCGCTTCTTAACACCCGCCCGCTTAACCCAGAATGTGTCAGATGAAACACCGTTCAACTGACGACTGAGGTCAGCCTGCAGGCACCCGGTCTGCCACAAGGAGTCGCGATGAGCCAAGTAAAGCCACACTGGCCAAATCCTCCCCTAACCCGGACAACGCTGGGCCAATGAGACTCCTGATCATGGCCGGTTGTGATACAGCTAGGGATCGAACCCCGGGTCTGTATTGACGCCTCTAGCACTGCGATGCGGTGCCTAAGACCTCTGTGACACTCGGGAGCCCCTAGGGTTTGATTTCTAAACAAGATGAGTTCTCAAATTTCACCATCTGCCCAATACAATGGTGGGAATGCATAATGTTGGATGCATTGGAATGTAAGCTATAGCGGAGAATGGTGAATGGTCTGCAGGATTATATAAAAAGCAGTTGGAAAATGAATGTTTGAGTTTTAAGTACTAAATGTTCAGTGAATGTGAATAAATGTTGGTGGTTTTAATGATTAGCTTAACTTTCCTACTGACCTTCTAAAAGTTGATGATGGCAAATTCTTGCCAATCCGTTATTCTACTACTAACTATGACTGAATGAGGAATGTTTCCATAATGTACACTACTGTTCAAAAGTTTGGGTTCACTTAGAAATGTCCTTGTTTTTGAAAGAAAAGCAATTATTTTTGTCCATTAAATTGACATAAAATTGTTCAGAAATATAGTGTAGACGTTAATGTTGTAAATTACTATTGTAACTGGAAACGGCAGATAAAAAAAAAAAATGGAATATCTACAGAGGCCCATTATCAGCAACCATCACTCCTGTGTTCCAATGGCACGTTGTGTTAGCTAATGCAAGTTTATCATTTTAAAAGGCTAATTGATTATTAGAAAACCCTTTTGCAATCATGTTAGCACAGCTGAAAACTTTTGTTCTGATTAAAGAAGCAATAAAACTGGCCTTCTTTAGACTAGTTGAGTATCTGGACCATCAGCATTTGTGGGTTCAATTACAGGCTCAAAATTGCCAGAAACAAAGTTCTTTCTTCTGAAACTCAGTCTATTCTTGTTATGAGAAATGAGGGTGAGAAATTGCCAAGAATCTGAAGATCTCGTACAACGCTGTGTACTACTTCCTTCACAGAACAGCGCAAACTGGCTCATACCAGAATGGAAAGGGGAGTGGGAGGCCCCGGTGCACAACTGAGCAAGAGGACAAGTACATTAGAGTGTCTAGTTTGAGAAACCGACGCCTCAAGTTCTCAACTGGCAGCTTCATTAAATAGTACCCGCAAAACACCAGTCTCAATGTCAACAGTGAAGAGGCGACTCCGGGATGCTGGCCTTCTAGCAGCCCTTTAATACGGGCAGGAGGAAAGAATGGAAGAAATTTAATTTGAGTATAGGAATGGGGTCCTTGGAGTCTCAGTACGCGTTCTCCTCATTCAGGAAAGTTATATTCACACATCTGGCCAAACTTTCTCAGTAGCTTTAGGTCTAGGCCACGGCTTGGTTTGAATAATCTTTTGTATTGATTTTCAACATACAGTTTTGATGAACAATTTAATTTTGGGTTTGTCGTCCAGGTGATTCAGAGAAGGGCGTTGTTAGTTTCTCCCCGGACACAAGGGCCACTGTCCTCTGATTGGCTCGGAATACCCCCTCTGACATGCCCGTGGCCAATCAGAGGTGAGTGTGCAGTGTGCTGTGTGCAGTGTGCTGTGTGGGAGTGAAGAGTGTTTGTGCATGCATTTGTATCTGATTGTTTGTGGGTGGGTTTTCTGCTAGTGTGTGACGCTTCGAACACACCGACAGCGTCGGCATTTTGGTACACCAGAATTACATTTATTTCCAATGAAACGCTGCGTTTGCCTCGCAGCATTGCGTTTGAGGCAGTTAGTGCGTTCGGTGTGGTGCATTCGTTGGATTTATCGAACGTATGCGACTAACTGTATGCGTAGATGGCTTGACAGAAATGGTAGCAGAAGGTGAATGTTGAACTTTTGTTGCATACATATCCAGATGATACTGCATACTATTTAGCTCAAAGACGCTGTCTGGGTGTTCGAAGCGTAAGCGCATACCCGTGTCTGCTGGCGTGTGTGTGAGTGTACGCACGCAGCACCCATTTCTGTGTGGGTGTGTATTTCAGTGCCTGTGTGTACGAGAGCTGAACTGCTGAGGTGTGAATGTTGAATGTTCTTGACGTCATTCCAGAGCCTTTCACTGAGACCGTCTTACACACACGTGTTAGAGAGAAAAACAGCATTGTGTTTGATCTATAGTGTGACAGATCCCTTTTGAGTGACAGTTTTTCTACTCTTTCATCGGTCTGTGGTTGAACAGTAAAGCATTAGTACTGTCATACTACCTACCAGTGTGTGTTATTAATCCCTCTGCTTACTGCAGGTATGTGTTGTCAAAGGGGGAGGTGTGTGTTATTAATCCCTCTCCTTACTGCAGGTGTGTGTTGTCAAAGGGGGAGGTGTGTGTTATTAAGCTCCTCTCTCCTCCTCCAGGTGTGTGATGTCGGGGGCGGAGGTGGAGGTGTACCTGTCCCAGGCTCATGATGGAAGCGTGTCCTCAGGGTTCCGGGCGCTGTACGAGGAGAGGCTCCTATTGGACGTCACGCTGCTGATAGAGGAACACCACTTCCATGTTAGCAACACAAACAGACACACACATACATACACACACATACATACACACACACTCTTTCACTAACATGTAATTTAATGTTATCCCCTCCTCCAGGCACACAAGGCCCTGCTGGCGACCCAGAGTGACTACTTCCGGGTCATGTTCACAGCAGACATGAGAGAGAGAGACCAGGACAAGATCCACATGAAGGGGTTAACGGCTGCCGGCTTCGGTCACGTCCTGAGGTTCATGTACTACGGTTCACTGGAGCTCAGCATGGTCACTGTGCAGGAGATACTACAGGTAACACACAGACCTTTAACCCTCTGAGCCAGGGGGTATTCAACCTGGGGTCTGCGGCCCCCTAGGTGTCCGTGGAGGTACTGTAGGGGGTATGCAAAAATATTTATTTAAAAGTGATAAAAAAAAATAAAAAAAAAATATATATATATATATATGTCATACGATTTGGAGTGGGGTCGCCAGAATTTATTGCAAAACAAATGGGTTTCCCAGAAAATTGTCCAGAAAAAATGGCCCCGCTGAAAAAGTTACTTGCGCCGAATACAACAGGTGTAGACAGTGAAATGCTTACTTATGAGCGCTTTAAAAAGTAAGAAACATTTGCACAATAAAAAAGGAAGTAGTAACACAAAAACACAATAATAAAGCTATATACAAGGAGTACCTGTACCGAGTCAATGTGCAGGGATACGTGGTAGTTTAGGTAATTGAGGTAGTACGGTATGTACATGCAAGTAGGGTTATAAGGGACTAGGCAATCAGGATAGACAATAAAAAGAGTAGCAGCAGTGTATGTGAAGAGTGTGTGGCATCAATATGTGTGTGTGTTGGAATGTCAGTGTAGTGAGTGTGAGGGCCCATGCCAAATATTTTCGGCCTCCTTAGTGAGAAGAGGCATTGGGATGCCTTCTTCACGAGTGTGTTGGTGTGTTTGGACCATGATAGGTCCTTAGTGATGTGGACAATAGGAAGTTGAAGCTCTCGATCCGGTCCACTACAGCCCCTTCGATGTGAAAGGGGGTGTGCTCGGACCGCCGTTTCCTGTAGTCCACAGTTTGTCTTGCTGACGTTGAGGGAGAGGTTGTTGTCCTGGCACCATAATGCCAGGTCTCTGACCACCTCCCTATAGGCTGTCTCATTGTCGTCTGTGATCAGGCCTACCGCCGTTGCGTTGTCGACAAACTTAATGATCGTGTTGGAGTCGTGCACGACCACGCAGTCGTTGGTGAACACGGAGTACAGGGTGGGACTAAACACGCACCCCTGAGGAGTCCCTGTGTTGAGGATCGATGTGGCGGATGTGTTGTTGCCTACCCTCACCACCTGGGGGTGGCCCGTCAGAAAGTCATCAGTTATACAGTGAGGGAAAAAAGTATTTGATCCCCTGCTGATTTTGTACGTTTGCCCACTGACAAAGAAATGATCAGTCTATAATTTTAATGGTAGGTTTATTTGAACAGTGAGAGACAGAATAACAACAAAAACATCCAGAAAAGCGAATGTGAAAAATGTTAGAAATGGAATTGCATTTTAATGAGGGAAATAAGTATTTGACCCCCTCTCAATGAGAAAGATTTCTGGCTCCCAGGTGTCTTTTATACAGGTAACAAGCTGAGATTAGGAGCACACTCTTAAAGGGAGTGCTCCTAATCTCAGCTTGTTACCTGTATAAAAGACACCTGTCCACAGAAGCAATCAATCAATCAGATTCCAAACTCTCCACCATGGCCAAGACCAAAGAGCTATCCAAGGATGTCAGGAACAAGATTGTAGACCTACACAAGGCTGGAATGGGCTACAAGACCATCGCCAAGCAGCTTGGTGAGAAGGTGACAACAGTTGGTGTGATTATTCGCAAATGGAAGAAGCACAAAAGAACTGTCAATCTCCCTCGGCCTGGGGTTCCATGCAAGATCTCACCTCGTGGAGTTGCAATGATCATGATAACGGTGAGGAATCAACCCAGAACTACACGGGAGGATCTTGTCAATGATCTCAAGGCAGCTGGGACCATAGTCACCAAGAAAACAATTGGTAATACACTACGCCGTGAAGGACTGAAATCCTGCAGCGCCCGCAAGGTCCCCCTGCTCAAGAAAGCACATATACATGCCCGTCTGAAGTTTGCCAATGAACATCTGAATGATTCAGAGGACATCTGGGTGAAAGTGTTGTGGTCAGATGAGACCAAAATGGAGCTCTTTGGCATCAACTCAANCAAACATGGAGGTGGAAACATTATGCTTTGGGGGTGTTTTTCTGCTAAGGGGACAGGACAACTTCACCGCATCAAAGGGACGATGGACGGGGCCATGTACCGTTCAAATCTTGGGTGAGAACCTCCTTCCCTCAGCCAGGGCATTGAAAATGGGTCGTGGGTGGGTATTCCAGCATGACAATGACCCAAAACACATTGCCAAGGCAACAAAGGAGTGGCTCAAGAAGAAGCACATTAAGGTCCTGGAGTGGCCTAGCCAGTCTCCAGACCTTAATCCCATAGAAAATCTGTGGAGGGAGCTGAAGGTTCGAGTTGCCAAACTTCAGCCTCGAAACCTTAATGACTTGGAGAAGATCTGCAAAGAGGAGTGGGACAAAATCCCTCCTGAGATGTGTGCTAACCTGGTTGCCAACTGCAAGAAACGTCTGACCTCTGTGATTGCCAACAAGGGTTTTGCCACCAAGTACTAAGTCATGTATTGCAGAGGGGTCAAATACTTATTTCCCTCATTAAAATGCAATTCCATTTATAACATTTTCACATGTGTTTTTCTGGATTTTTTTGTTGTTATTCTGTCTCTCACTGTTCAAATAAACCTACCATTAAAATTATAGACTGATCATTTCTTTGTCAGTGGGCAAACGTACAAAATCAACAGGGGATCAAATACTTTTTTCTCTCACTGTAATGTTTAGGTCCGGCATAGAGCGCATTTTACGCCGGACGTAGAGTTACAACCAGTGAGGTAAAGTACTTAAGTAGTACTTGAAAGTATTTTTACTTAAGTAGTTTTTGGGGTCTTTACTTTAATATTTATTTATAATTTTGACAACTTTTACTTCATTACATTCCTAAAGAAAATAATGTACTTTTTACTCCATACATTTTCCCTGACTCCCAAAAGTACATTTTGAATACTTAACAGGACACGAAAATGGTCTAATTCACGCACTTATCAGGAGAACATCCCTGGTCATCCCTACTGCCTCTGATCTGGCGTACTCACTAATCACACATGCGTCATTTGTAAATTATGTCTGAGTGTTGGAGTGTGCCCCTGGCTTTCCGTAAATAAATAAAAAACTTGAAAATTGTGCTGTTTGCTTAATATAAGGAATTAGAAATTATTTATACTTTTACTTTTGATACTTAAGTATATTTTAGCAATTACATTTACTTTTCATACTTAAGTATATTTAAAACCAAATACCTTTAACTTTTACTCAAGTAGTCTTTTACTGGAGGACTTTTACTTGAGTAATTTTCTATGAAGGTACTTTAACTAAAGTATGAAAATGGGGTACTTTTTCCACCACTGCTTATGACCAACTGGTGCAACTGGCCCCAGCTGACTAAGATATGTCACTGTCTCTCTCTCCTCACCCTCTAGGCTGCAATGTACGTCCAGCTGACGGAGGTGGTAGAGTTCTGCTGTTCCTTCCTGCTGTCTAAGATCTGTCTGGAGAACTGTGCCGAGGTGATGAGACTTCTGGAGGACTTCAGCGTGGGGGTGGAGGGCGTGCAGGAGCAGCTCGACAACTTCCTGCTGGAGAACTTTGTTCCTCTGATGAGCAAACCTGACTTCCTGCTCTACCTCAGTCTGGAGAGACTGCAGGTGTGGTGGAAGAACTGACTGGCACCCCCTAGTTAACTCTGTGTTTATGTGTGTACCTGAACAGTGATGCTTTGAGCTCTTTATAACAGGTGATATATTCTTGTTAACTGTGTGTGTGTTAGGCGTACCTGGACAGTGATGCCCTGAGTCGGTTCCCAGAGATAGAGCTGTATGAGTCTGTCCAGGCCTGGCTCCGACACGACCGCCGCCGCTGGAGACACACAGACACTGTCGTCCAGTCTCTACGCTTCTGCCTCATGACCGCCGCTAACGTCTTCGAGAAGGTAAAACACACACAAATAGTGTTGCACGGTGTACCGGTACTACGGTAGTATCACGGTACCGATACTTATGATACCAACATTTTAGAGTACCGTAGTAATGTTTCATATGATACTACCAAGTTTTTCAGCCCTACTGATCTAAAGAAACTGCTGCCGCCTGTTATAATATGTTTATGCTTACAGCTTTACAGCAAAGAAAACGTCTCGTCTCTAGCCTAAACGGTTAGAAACATATGACCCATATTACAGGAGATGCCTTTCTTTCTTTGTATCAGGATTCACACACATTTTATATACTTTCACAAATGTTACGGGCCGTTTTAAACTAATCCGGGACGCTAATTATTGGTTGGATAACAAACAACTGGTAACTTGACAGTAGGTTTAGGAACATCTGACACAGAAAGAAAGGAAACGGGTCTACTACTTATGAGATGTGCTTCAAATGGTAGGATTCATATAGGCCTAATGGAAGCCTGAACTATATCAAATCTATTTATTTCTGGTGCTCCTTAAATTCTGTTTGGTGCCAAATGTTTTAAAAGTTGGGAGCAGTGTGTGTGTTTATGAGAGTGAGGGAGGGAGAGTGTGTGTGTGTGTCTTAACTGAAGAGTAAAGAAGTTTTCATGCAGTGTTTTCCCCTTACTGACACAATTACATTTACATATTTACATGTTGGTCATTTAGCAGACGCTCTTATCCAGAGTGCCCTTATCATGTTTGAAGGTAGTCTTTCAGATGTTTTTGGAAGATGGGCAGGGACTCTGCTGTCCTAACTTCAGGGGGAGGCTTGTTCCACCATTGGTGTGCCAGGAGAGAGAAGCGCTTGGACTGGGCTGAGCGGGAGCTGCCCTCACGTAAGGGTGGGAGGGCCAAGAGACCTGAGATAGGGTTTGAGCATAGCCTGAAGGTAGGGGGGGAGGGGCAGGTCCTCTTGCTGCTCCGTAGGTAAGCACCATGGTCTTGTAGTGGATGCGAGCTTCAACTGGAAGCCAGTGGAGTGTGAGGAGGAGCGGGGTGACATGAGAGAACTTGGAAGGTTGAAAACTAGATGGGCTGTTGCGTTCTGGATAAGTTGCAGGGGTTTGATGGCACAAGCGGGGAGCCCAGCCAACAGCGAGTTGCAGTAGTCCAGATGGGACTACTGCGCCGCTTCCTGTGTGACGTAGGGTCGTACTCTACGGATGTTGTAGAGCATGAACCTGCAGGAGGGAGTCACTGCTTTGACGTTGGCAGAGAACGACAGGGTGTTGTTCAGGGTCACACCAAGTTTCATTGCACAATCCAAGAGTGTACAGAGCCTGAGACGCCCAGCCCTGAGAGGGTGGAGAGGAGGATCTGATGGTTCACGGTGTTGAAGATAGAGGATAGATCTAGGAGGATGAGAACAGAGGAGAGAGAGGCAGCTTTGGTAGTGCGGAGAGCCTCCGTAACACAGAGAAGAGCAGTCTCTGTTGAGTGACCTGTCTTGAAGCCTGACTGGTTAGGGTCAAGAAGATCGTTCTGAGAGACATTCAGATCATTATGCATGTATATCACAGGAGGTTGGTGGCACGTTCATTGGGGAGGACGGGCTCGTGGTAATTGCTGGAGTGGAATGGTATCAAACACATGGTTTCTATGTGTTTCATACCATTCCATTTGCGACGATCCAGCCATTATTATGATCCATCCTCCCTTAACCAGCCTCCACAGACGCCTAAAACAGCGCTACAGGGAGACAGGATGGACATCTGATCGTCCTCGCAGTGGCAGACCACGTGGAACAACACCTGCACAGGATCGGTACATCCGAACATCACACCTGCGGGACAAGTACAGGATGGCAACAACAACTGCCCGAGTTACACCAGGAACGCACAATTCCTCCATCAGTGCTCAGACTTTCCGCAATAGGCTGAGAGGGGCTGGATTGAGGGCTTGTAGGCCTGTTGTAAGGTAGGTCCTCACCAGACATCACCGGCAACAACGTCGCCTATGGGCCCATCGCTGGACCAGACCGGACTGGCAAAAAGTGCTCTTCACTGACGAGTCACGGTTTTGTCTCAGCAGGGGTGATGGTTGGATTCACGTCTATCATTGAAGGAATGAGCGTTACACCAAGGCCTGGACTCTGGAGCGGGATCGATTTCATCTCTCTCCCAAAATAAAACATACAGTGCCTATAGAAAGTCTACACCCCCCCTTGGATTTCTTCACATTTTATTGTGTTACAAAGTGGGATTAAAATTGATTTAGTTGTTATTTTTCATCAACGATCTACATGTCTGGAGGGTCCGTCATGGTCTGGGGCGGTGTGTCACAGCATCATCAGACTGCCTGCAATGACAACAAGCTCAATGTCAATGCTGTGCGTTACAGGGAAGACATCCTCCTCCCTCATGTGGTACCCTTCCTGCAGGCTCATCCTGACATGACCCTCCAGCATGACAATGCCACCAGCCATACTGCTCGTTCTGTGTGTGATTTCCTGCAAGACAGGAATGTCAGTGTTCTGCCATGTCCAGCGAAGAGCCCGGGTCTCAAACACATTGAGCATGTCTGGGCCCTGTTGGATCGGAGGGTGAGGGCTAGGCCCGTTCCCCCCCAGAAATGTCTGCGAACTTGCAGGTGCCTTGGTGGAAGAGTGGGGTGCTGTGACATCTCACAGCAAGAACTGGCAAATCTGGTGTAGTCCATGAGGAGGAGATGCACTGCAGTACTTAATGCAGCTGGTGGCCACACCAGATACTGACTGTTACTTTTGATTTTGACCCCCCCCCCCCTTTGTTCAGGGACACATTATTCCATTTCTGTTAGTCACATGTCTGTGGAACTTGTTCAGTGTATGTGTCAGTTGTTGAATCTTATGTTCATATAAATATTTACACATGTTGGGGCGGTTTCCTGGACACAGATTAAGCCTAATCCTGGACTAAATTGCAAGATCAATGGAAAATCTCCATTGAAAGCACTTTTTAGTCCAGGATTAGGCTTAATCTGTGTCCGGGAAACTGTCCCGTTAAGTTTGCTGAAAATAAACGCATTTGACAGTGAGAGGATGTTTCTTTTTTGTTGCTGAATTTATATATATTTACACACATCCTGATAATGTTGCAAGATGAGGCATTCTGCCTTCCTCTGACATCACCTCTAATTCTTCATCTCCTTCAGGTGAAGACGTCAGAGTTCTACCGTTACTCTCGACGGCTGCGTCAGGAGGTGGACCAGGCTCTCGGCTACTTCCACGACGTCAACGAGCAGCCGCTGGTCGAGACGCGGTCCAACCGCATCCGCTCGGTCCGACCGCAGACCGCCGTGTTCAGGGGCATGATCGGACACAGCATGGTCAACAGCAAGGTCCTACTGCTGCACAGACCCAAGGTAAGATCCTACTGCTGCACAGACCCAAGGTAAGATCCTACTGCTGCACAGACCCAAGGTAAGATCCTACTGCCGCACAGACCCAAGGTAAGATCCTACTGCTGCACAGACCCAAGGTAAGATCCTACTGCCGCACAGACCCAAGGTAAGATCCTACTGCCGCACAGACCCAAGGTAAGATCCTACTGCCGCACAGACCCAAGGTAAGATCCTACTGCCGCACAGACCCAAGGATACAGCCGGGGGGTACCAACGCCCCTACTGAAGAGCTACTAGGTGTTGAGACTTTTGTTACAGCCATGCTCTAATATGTCAAGTGTAATGTCTATAATGTAACATTATACACATGTGTATATAGCTGTGTTAAAAAAGAAATATTTTACCCTTATTTGACTGAAAACACGTTCTCATTTACAGCAACGACCTGGGGAATAGTTACAGGGGAGAAGAGGGGGATGAATGAGCCAATTGTAAAATGGGGATGATTAGGTGGCCATGATAGTATGAAGGCCAGATTGGGAATTTAGCCAGGACACCAGGGTTTACACCCCTACTCTTACGATAAGTGCCCTGGGATCATTAGTAACCACAGAGTGTAAAGACACCCGTTTAACATCCTATCCGAAAGATGGCACCCTACACAGGGCAATGTCCCCAATCACTGCCCCGGGGCATTGGGATATTGTTTTTAGACCAGAAGAAAGGGTGCCTCCTACTGGCCCTCCAACACCACTTCCAGCAGCATTTGGTCTCCCATCCAGGGACTCCATTGAGAACGCACAACGATTACACCGCTAAGCTAAGAATGGCGTGAATAATAAAGCCAGTAAATGTTAGTTAATATATATCCAAGTTCGGTGTATTAGTAGCCAACTAACGAGGTAGCTAGCTAACATACCGGAACATACAAGTACCTGCTGTAATGATATGCTAGCATAGCTAACAAATTGTCAGCCAACGTAACGTAACTTATTTGAAAAGTCATTACTTTCTTACATTGCTCAATTCTTAACATTTGGCAATAGTTAAAGCAATTAATTTGTATCCGCTCTCGTCGGACTTTGCCTGCATATTTTCAGCCATTTTCTTCAAATCTGAATGAAGCCATCCATTTTCTGAAGAACTGCATTTTGGGCCCTAAAAGCACGGAAATAGTGTCCACAGTTTGTATACTGCATATTTTGGCGAATGTAGTACGACATCCGGGAACTTTTGGTATACTAACTATATCCATACTATGACCAATAAGCATACTACATACTCATTTTACATCACAAATAGTGAGGTTAGTATGAGTATTTGAACACAGCTTGTGTCTATGTCTATAATGTGTCTAATGTATATCATGGCTATAATGTGTAAAATATGTCGATAATGTGCCTAATGTCTGTGTCTAATGTATATAATATGTCTGTTTATAATATGTCTATAATGTGTGTATGACCTGTCCGTAGGTGTGGTGGGAGTTGGAAGGTCCCCAGGTCCCTCTCCGACCAGACTGCTTGGCCATCGTCAACAACTTTGCCTTCCTGCTGGGGGGGGAGGAGCTAGGGCCTGACGGGGAGTTCCACGCCTCCTCTAAAGTCTATCGTTACGACCCCCGCCAGAACTCCTGGCTACGCATGGCCGACATGTCTGTACCCAGGTCTGTACTTGTCACTTCCCAGGTGTGACATGGTTTCATGTTTCTACAAGATCTATTAGGTGTAAAAAAAAAAAAAAAAAGACGGGAAAAAACGTTTTGTTTTTTGTGTCTTCACTTCAAGGTCAGAGTTTGCTGTGGGGGTCATCGGTAAGTTCATCTATGCGGTGGCTGGGCGGACGCGGGATGAGACGTTCTACTCCACGGAACGCTATGACATCACGGCGGACCGCTGGGAGTTTGTGGATCCGTACCCGGTCAACAAGTACGGTCACGAGGGCACGGTCCTGAACGGTAAACTCTACATCACCGGAGGAATCACCTCCTCATCCACCTCCAAACAGGTGTGTCTATTCGACCCAGGGCGGGACGCGGGGGGAGGCGTGTGTGTGTTCGACCCTGGACGGGACGCAGGGGGAGGGCTGTGTGTGGCAGGCTCTGCGGGAGCGGGAACAACGGACACACACAGGACTCGTTCAGCCCGCACCCCCCTCCTCCCCAACACAAACACCAGCTGCTGGGTGAGCAAGTCGAAGATGAATTATGCTCGCTGCTTCCACAAGATGATCTCCCACAACGGGAAGCTGTACGTGTTCGGGGGTGTGTGTGTGATCCTCCGGGCATCATTCGAGTCGCAGGGCTGCCCGTCCACGGAGGTTTACGACCCTGAGACAGACGAGTGGACCATCCTGGCGTCAATGCCCATTGGGCGCAGTGGGCACGGCGTTGCGGTGCTGGACAGACAGATCATGGTACTGGGGGGCCTCTGCTATAACGGACATTACTCCGACTCCATCCTGACCTTTGACCCCGATGACAACAAGTGGAAGGAGGACGAGTATCCCAGGATGCCTTGCAAACTGGATGGGCTGCAGGTCTGCACTCTGCACTTCCCCGAGTACGTCCTGGAGCACGTCCGGCGCTGCAGCTGAGGTCTGGTTAATTTCAGACACACCCCTTTAAGGTTTGGGAATGCCCCCCTTTTAAGATCGACTCCTACGGGTTCCAGGTGTGGACGGTGCGGTGGAGGATCGGTGTTTACAGGTGTGACACTAACACTCTAACACAGACGCTTTTCAACTAGACACAGACTGAACTAAACATCGTAATCTGTCCTCACGGGCAGAAAATGGAGCTTTGCTAGTGATCAGTGGTGGTGGGCAACTCAAGCTGATCTGTTTCAAAATAAGCTTTTCAGAAAAAAGGGAAAAAAGATTTTTCATGATTCAGCTGGTTTATTTTGGACTGAGGTCAGTTTCATATTGTTGTTATTATGATTCCGTTTCAGCCTACAGTCCTACAAGCCCTGCCTGACTGAACCAATAATGTGTATAAACCCTGGATGACTGACAGTGGGGCGCTGTATTGAAGCCATTTTGGTACTCCAGTGTAAAAGATTTTGGAAGCTATAGAAATAAATGTTTCAATGTCTACACATTGCAAGTATATGTTAATTATGTGAACTAAACATACAAAAAAACGTTTTCTAAAAACATATTCCTTAAAGTAAATACTTTAGAGAGTACTAATGTTACTGTTCCCACTACAACAAGGAAATACTTAAATACATGTAATTTTGTCCATTTTATTGGCTAATACATAGCATCAGCAATCCAGGGATTATTCACGTCATTGGTCTGAACCATGTCTGTTTGTATAACTCCACCATGCTGTGTCATGTTCATGTGATGTCATGTAGTCTCTCTGTAACCCTTTCTCTGATGCCACTTTCAAGACAACTGAGAACTCGGAAATCTCCTACCTCTGTCTTCAAGATGTGCGTTCAAGACAACTGGGAAATCGGGGGGGAGCGAGCTCCGACTGGGGAATTTTTTTTTTTTAGGATGATCCCAGAGTCGGAAACTCTGGGATCATCCTAAAGCTCCGACTTCCCGATCTGAAGATCACTGACGTCATGATTTGACCTTCCCAGTTCTCTTGAAAGGACCATTAGTCTGTGGAGCTGGAGTGTGTGTGTGAAACATGAATGAGCAAAAGAGAAAAAAATATGCACTCATCATACTATTGGGATTGTGAGAAAGATGATCATGGTGATGATTTAGCATTGTCATGACTACACTGCAATAACACTGTTCTGCTGACTGAGAGAGCCATGTAACAGTTCAGAGGTCAGGGATGACTGCAGTGTGAAGGTCCCAGTCTCTCTGACAGTACTGTATGTAAGATTTCACTTTATTTATTGATTGTAACCATCTGCTCTGAGTGTTACTGTGGCACACTACTGGAGGGTGTTAGATGGTAGGAGTTGGCCACAGAAATGTACCAGAAACAACTTTTGATTCAAAAAAGAAAATAAGTTGATACAAAAAAGAAAAGGAGTTAATATTAAAGATCAATTTGAAATAGGCTCAATACTCCCGGTAACGCATTAACTATTTTTGCCTGATCATATTTTGAGTGTCAAAGGTGATCTGGCTAACTTATGGATCCTACTTTGTAAAGCCCTACCCTGGCTTTGTCCTGTCTGTCTCTGTCTGACGGAGCCAGCTGCAGCATATCAACCTGTTCATCTCTCTTTCTTCTTTTCATGAGCAACAATGAAAAGGGCTAAAGCACGTACTTCTACAGTTCTGTCGGTCAGCCATTTTTTGTATGTGTGTTTATCGAGATCCAGCTAACTGTGTGACTGTGGTTGGGATGTTGGGTTGATGTGAATTGCATTGCAATAGAGCATAGTCTTTATGATACTTTGAGAGATTGACACTCTTTCTCTGATTCCACACCTCTCCCTCTTCTTTCCCTCCCTCCTCTCCTCTACACAGTGTCCTCTTGCCTGCACTCACGGCTCTATTCAATCAAACCTGCAGTGCAGTATTTATGCAGTAGCATACAAACATACCTTTTCCCCCACAGTCAAAAGGTCAGAGCTGTTTGTGGTACTGTGTGTATGTTATGTATGTATAGCAGGCAGTGGCTCCATTTGACAGAATAAGATGTGGGCAGTAGTGTATAAACAGGGACTGTTAACATCACCAAGGCAGTTCAGATGTAATAAGGTATTCTGTCATCTCCCATCTGTCTGTTTTGTCTATTTTTCTCATATAACAATTACTAATGATATCATGAACACTAAGGCCCAGTTGGTTTTCCAGACTTTAAACCTACTTCTGGACTAAAAAGCAATGCGCAATAGAGAATCTCCACTGAAAGTGTTGTTTTTTTAGTGCAGGAATAGTATGCTTCTGGCAAACGGGCCAATATTATGCCAAACTTCAGTCTTTAAACAGCAGTCTCCCTCTGCTGGTCAACATGTGTATGTACTACTCCTGCTGTTATTATTTGGGACATTGCTTGTTTGTCTGTTTGTCATAGCTCAGCATTTATAATCAGCCCCATCTCAGTAGGATAAAATGATAGAATATTCAGGATAAAAACACCCTGTACGATGACTATTTCTAAACGAAAAAAATTCAGATAAACAATGTATTTACTATAATCTGAGTAGACACTGCTATTTGGAACACTTTGTAATTTCTATCCAGAAATAAATGTTCATACTGTTAAGCTTTTCAGCTCTACTTGAGTGTTGAGTGTGTTGGCAGTGGTGTAAAGTACTTAGATAAAAATACCCCAAAAAACAACCTAGTTGTACTTTAAAGTATCTGTACTTTACTATTTATATTTTTTACGACGTTTACTTCACTACATTCCTAAAGATAACACGTGGTCATCCCTATTGCCTCTGATCTGGCAGACTCACTAAACGCATGCAACTTTTGTAAATGATGTTGGAGTGTGCCCGTCTATCCGTACATTTTAAAAACAAGAAAATGGTGCCATCCGCGTTGCTTAATATGATACATTTTGAAATGATTTATACTTTTACTTTTGATATTTAAGTATATTTAGAACCAAATACTTTTAGACTTTTACTAAAGTTGTATTTTACTGGGTGACTTTTACTTGAGTAACTTTCTATTAAGGTATCTATACTTTTACTCAAGTATGACAAATGGGTACTTTTTCCACCACCGTGTTGGGAAAAGTGTCGTGTGCTCACATGTGATGCTCACTACAGCGGGCCACCAGCAGATGGTGCTGTTGAGATGAATATTGTTCCACAATTGCGAAATCTGGTGTTTTTATCGCCGTCCGACTTGCCGTACCAAAGCAAAGTCACCAGGAAGAGAGATGTCAAACGTTTGGAAACTGGTAATGGTTAAACTGTTCTCGTATGGTACATTCAGGTTATCTTGGAATAGTACAGACATAGCTAATGGCAGAGTACAATATGACAACAGTAAAATACTGTTTAAAAGAGTGATTTTGGTTGGGCTGCGCATGGGCTAGCTAGCTAACGTCAACAAACCAAACCACGACAGTAGTGTGGCCAGGGTCAATGAAGTTAACAGACAGAAATCAAATCCAATTTTATTTGTCACATACACATGGTTAGCAGATGTTAATGCGAGTGTAGCGAAATGCTTGTTATAAATATTTGACATTAGCTAGCTAGCTAGCCAAATGTATCACTAGCTAAAAGGTGAGACGTTTTACGATATGAATTCGCAATAAAAATAATTATTCATCTCGTAGAACGTATTTCTATTAATAAATCTGGCCATGGCATTACTGGACATTCCGGATATGTCACAACAACAAGTTTACATAAGTATTCAGACCCTTTACTCAGTACTTTGTTGAAACACCTTTGGCAGCGATTACAGCCTTGAGTCTTCTTCGGTATGACGCTACAAGCTTGGCACTGCTGTATTTGGGGAGTTTCTCCCATTCTTCTCTGCAGATCCTCTCAAGTTCTGTCAGGTTGGATGGGGAGCGTCGCTGCACAGCTATTTTCAGGTCTCTCCAGAGATGTTCGATCAAGCTCTGGCTCAACGACATTCTCAACTCTAATTGTCTTGGCTGTGTGCTTAGGGTCGTTGTCCTGTTGGAAGGTGAACCTTCGCCCCAGTCTGGAACAAATCTTCATCAAGGATGCTCCATTCATCTTTCCCTCAATCCTGACTAGTGTCCCTGCTGCTGAAAAACGCACCAACAGCATGATACTGCCACCACCATCCTTCACCGTAGGGATGGTGCCAGGTTTCCTCCCGACATGATGCTTGGCATTCAGTCCAAAGAGTTCAATCTTGGTTTAATCAGACCAGAGAATCTTGTTTCTCATGGTCTGAATCCTTTTTGGCAAACTCCAAGGGGGCTGTCGTGACTTTTACTGAGGAGTGGCTTCCGTTTGGCCACACTACCATAAAGGCTTGATTGGTGGAGTGTTGCAGTGGAACTCTGGAGCTCTGTCAGAGTGACCATCGGGTTCTTGGTCACCTCCCAGACCAAGGCCCTTTTCCCCTGATTTCTCAGTTTGGCTGGGCGGCCAGCTCTAGGAAGAGTCTTGGTGGTTCCAAACTTCTTCCATTTAAGAATGATTGAGACCACTGTGTTCTGGTGACCTTCGACCCTGCAGACATTTTTTGGTACCCTTCTCCAGATCTGTGCATCCATCAACACAATCCCGTCTCTCAGATCTACGGCCAATTCCTCGACCTCATGGCTTGGTTTTTGCTCTGACATGCACTGGCAACTGTGTGACCTTATATAGACAGGTGTGTGCCTTTACAAATCAATCAATTGAATTTACCACAAGTGGACTCAAATCAAGTTGTAGAAACATCTCAAGGATGATCAATGGAAACAGGATGCACCTGAGCTCAATTTCGAGTCTCATAGCAAGGGTCTGAATACTTATGTAAATAAGGTATTTCTGTTTTTTATTTGTAATACATTTGCAAACATTTCAAAAAACCTGTTTTTGCTTTGTCATTGTGTGTAGATTGAGGCCATTTTTTTATTTAATCCATTTTAGAATTAGTCTGTAAATGTAACAAAACGTGGAAACGTGGTCTGAATACCCACCATGAATATCCTGACTCTTGCCATACATTTGACCCATTTACCATAAAGTAATGATCCTGCATCATGATGTGTAACCACTGGCAGGTGCCGCTGTCTGCCGCTGTGTCAGGGGTCCTGGGTCTGATGACGGGCACTTCGACTGTCCTGGCCACCAGCGAGGTGAAGAAGAAACCTGCAGCACTGAGTCTCAGTATTGAAGAGGTAGCTAGTATGGCTGTTCTGTCTCCTGTCCGGGAACAATTATTTTGCAGTTATATGAAGGGACAGATGACATGCGTGTCCAAGCTTATCTGCTAATAAGAGCTGTTTGGGTGGGTGCAGACTCCCACAAGGCACTTTGCAGATAAAATTACTTAGACAGGACAACGTGGCTGAAGGCTGCTCGATTGAAAAGTGTGTGTGTGTGTATTGCAGCTCCCGTCCCTCTATGTTACTCCAGAGCCGCAGCTCCGGTATGTGGAGCCAGAGGTGGGGCCAGTGGAACAGGGCGTGGCCGAGCTGAGGAAATGGGCCGAGCCTTACACCAACCAGTGTCAGGTACACCCCTCTACCTCTTCCTCAGAGATGTATGCCTCTTACTTGCCTGTCAACTGGAACACAATGGGTGAATCTAGGTAATCTCATGTGGCATCTCTCTAATTTTCTTTTGGAATCCTCAGGTTTGTGGTAATAGTTCTTGTTTTCCTGTAGGAAACGGGTCTGGTTGCCCTGGAGAAAGCCGAGGTAGGTGACAGACACTGTCTACTAAGACTAGACACACTAACATACACACAATGAGTTGTGCCTCATAGTAATGGCTGGAACTGAATACATGGAATGGTATCGTACTCATCAAACACATGGTTTCCAGACCATTCCATTTCAGCCATTATTATGAGCTGTCCTCTGCTCAGCAGCTTCCTATGATTGAAGCATAGATTACAGTTCTCTCTATCTCCTCTTTGTGATGTCATATCCTGTGAAACAGGAGGTCTACAGGACTGTAGAGCCCACTGTGAGTGCCGCCACCAGGACAGTGAGAGGTGAGAAGACACTCATCATGCAGATACTTTCATATACACATGCAGTTGAAGTCGGAAGTTTACATACACCTTAGCCAAATACATTTAAACTCAGTTTCACAATTCCTGACATTTAATCCTAGTAAAAAATCCCTGTTTTAGGTCAGTTAGGATCACCACTTTATTTTAAGAATGTGAAATGTCAGAATAATAGTAGAGAATGATTTATTTCAGCTTTTATTTCTTTCATCACATTCCCAGTGGTTCAGAAGTTTACATACACTCAATTAGTATTTGGTAGCATTGCCTTTAAATTGTTTAACTTCGGTCAAACGTTTTGGGTAGCCTTCCACAAGCATCCCACAATAAGTTGAGTGAATTTTGGCCCATTCCTCCTGACAGAGCTGGTGTAACTGTGTCAGGTTTGTAGGCCTCCTTGCTTGCACATGCTTTTTCAGTTCTATAGGATTGAGGTCAGGGCTTTGTGATGGCCACTCCAATACCTTGACTTTGTTATCCTTAAAGCCATTTTTCCACAACATTGGAAGTATGCTTGGGGTCATTGTCCATTTGGAAGACCCATTTGCAACCAAGCTTTAACTTCCTGACTGATGTCTTGAGATGTTGCTTCAATATATCCACGTAATTTTCCCTCATGATGCCATCTATTTTGTGAAGGGCACCAATCCCTCCTGCAGCAAAGTGCCCCCACAACATGATGCTGCCACCCCCGGGCTTCACGTTTGGGATGGTGTTCTTCGGCTTGCAAGCCTCCCCCTTTTTCCTCCAAACATAACGATGGTCATTATGGCCAAACAGTTCTATTTTTGTTTCATCAGACCGGAGGACATTTCTCCAAAAAGTATGATCTTTGTCCACATGTGCAGTTGCAAACCGTAGTCTGGCTTTTTTATGGCGGTTTTGGTGCAGTGGCTTCTTCCTTGCTGAGCGGCCTTTCAGGTTATGTCGATATAGGACTCGTTTTACTGTGGATATAGATACTTTTGTACCTGTTTCCTCCAGCAAAGTACGCTCATCTCTAGGAGACAGAACACGTCTCCTTCCTTAGCGGTATGACGGCTGCGTGGTCCCATGGTGTTTATACTTGCGTACTATTGTTTGTACAGATTAACGTGGTACCTTCAGGCGTTTGGAAATTGCTCCCAAGGATGAACCAGACTTGTGGAGGTCTACAATTTTTTTTCTGAGGTCTTGGCTGATTTCTTTTGATTTTCCCATGATGTCAAGTAAAGAGGCTCTGAGTTTGAAGGTAGGCCTTGAAATACATCCACAGGTACACCTCCAATTCACTCAAATGATGTCAATTAGCCTATCAGAAGCTTCTAAAGCCATGACATCATTTTATGGAATTTTCCAAGCTGTTTAAAGGTACAGTCAACTTAGTGTATGTAAACTTCTGACCCACTGGAATTGTGATACAGTGAAATAATCTGTATGTAAACAATTGTTGGAAAAATTACTTGTGTCATGCACAAAACTATAGTTTGTTAACAAGAAATTCGTGGAGTGGTTGAAAAATGGGTTTTAATGACTCCAACCTAAGTGTATGTAAACTTCCGACTTCAACTGTACACAAAACGGTGTGTCATCTCTCTCTCTCTGTTTCTCTCTTAGAGACATATGAGTTCCTCAATGATCCTCCTCCGGACCTCTATCCCAGCATCGGGGTGGTTGGCTTCTCTGGCTTCTTAGGATTGTACCTGGCCAAAGGTAATGTGTACACGCGCGCACACACAACTATTTTACAGACGTCAGTTAAATTTGAATTCCATGTAGTTTTTTTTTCTTCTGTGAGCTCGATACACCATTACTCTAGAGAGAAATCAGATCAAGCAAGAGCTCTGCCATCTAGTAGGAAGTTGTAGTTTTCAACAGGCCAATATTCAACATAGTCATTAACTACAATGACCAGAATCCATTGCGAACTGCTGCCACTTGTCCTGGCAAGTCTGTATATGGCTGGCTGGTTGCTACAGCCTGAGCAGAGATGTTAACTTCTTAGGGATCACTGCACAACTTGACCGTTTTGGAGAGCCTGGCGTGCCCAAAGTAAAATGCCTCCCATTCAGGCCCAGAAAATAGGATATGCACATATTTGGTACCATTGGATAGGAAACACTCTGAATTTTGTAAAACTGTTAACCATTTGTCTGTGAGTAAAACAGAACGGATATGGCAGGCAAAACCCCGAGGAATTTCTGTCCTGGAGAAAGTGGTTTTCACAGAGTGCCTCATTTGGAACCCCTCCCTCATGAAAATGCCCATAAAAGGGCATATGAATGCAGTACCTATCGCTTCCTCTGGATGTCCTTTGTCTCTAGAAAGTGGTTTCATGCTGTTCAGATGAGTTAGAACAGAGAAGAAGAGAGAATCAGGAAGTGCCTCTTTGGAACTCTGTAGGACTGGGCACGCGCTCTCGCCAAGCGCGCACTGTGTTTCCCTCGGTCTGTAGAGCTCAGTTTATATTCCGGTTGATTTATTATAGTAAATATACGTAAAAGTGTTCCTAAGGATACATTTAAAATGATGTTTGATTGTTCTTGGACAAGTTTATAGGTATAAGATGAACGAGTTCGCGCCACGTTTCAATGGACTAGTGGAGGCTGTCGTTTCTGACTATGACTCGCGAACCAAATGGAGATTTATGGATATAATACATGACTTTTTCTAACAAAAGAACCATGGATTGTCTTCGTTGGACACTTAGGATGACCTCAGCAGAAGTTCTTCAACAGGTAATTGATTTGTTTTTGCTGTGAAATGTGTTATGTGTGTGCCACGCTGGCTAATGAATTCATGGCTATGTGAAAAGTATGTGAGGTGATGCCCTCAAACAATCAAATGTAGAGCTTTCGCCGTAAAGCCTTTTTGAAATCTGACAACGCTGTGATATTGCCAAGAAACAGAGCTTTTGATGAGTATGAAACACTTGTATATTGGTGGATTTTTAATAATTCAACTTTGGGATTTTGAATTTGGCGCTTTACATTTTACCTGGTGGTGTCGGGAGTGGGTCGCTAGCGCCCCAATGATCCCTGAGAGGTTAAGATGACTTGGAATTAAATAATAAAGTGATAAAATAAAAAGTATTATACACAACAACTGAAATATTGTATTAACTACTTAGGGAGCAGTGGGGCGCTAGCGAATTATTAAACATTCATCAATATACAAGTGTTGCATAGTCATCAAAAGCTCTGCTTCTTGGCAATATCACAGCGTTGTCAGATTTCAAAAAGGCTTTACGGCGAAAGCACAACATTTGATTGTTTGAGGATAGCACCTCTAATATTTCTTCATTAGCATAAATTCATAAACCAGCGCGGTTCACACAAAACCCATATCAGCGCTAAAATAAATCCCTTACCTTTCGAAGAACTTCTGCTGAGGGCTCCCAAGTGTCCATCGAAGACATCCAATGGTTATTTTGTTAGAAAAAGTCATTTATTATATCCATAAATCTCCGTTTGGTTGGCGCGTTATGACCATAAAATCCACCGTTGTGTCGCCCATTGAACCGTGAAGAGAAGACGTTCAAATTATACCTATAAACTTTCTACAAACAAATCAAACATCATTTTTAATGTATCCTTAGGTATCCTTTTGTGTATATTTGCTGTAATATTTCAACCGGACGATAACGATAGGAAAGAAAAATAAAGTTGTGCGCGTTCACAATCTCGCGCGAGTCAAACCTTGTTTACAAAAGTGGTCCCCTGACCATTTCCTGTTCCTATCCGTTCTGCTTACTCCAATCGATCCCAGTATTTGTATATAGACTGCTGACATCTAGTGGAAGCCATAGGTACTGCAGTCTCAGTCCTACATAACGTTGTATGCAATAGGCAACTTGGAGAAGGTCATCTACAAAAAAAACTGCAAATCCGAATGGATTTTCCTCAGGTCTTCGCCTGCTATATCAGTTCTGTTATACTCACATACATTATTTTAACACTCTTAGAAACTTCAGAGTGTTTCCTATCCAATAGTACTAATTATGTGCATATCCTATTTTCTGGGCCTGAGTGACAGGCATTTTACTTTGGGCATGCCAGACTCTCCAAAACCGTCACCTATGCAGCCGCTCCCTAAGAAGTTAAAGGTAGAATCCTTAGTTGCTACATCCATTGATATACACAACTATGTGGAGACCCCTTCACATTAGTGGATTTGGCTATTTCAGCCACACCCGTTGCTGAAAGGTGTATAAAATCGAGCACACAGCCATGCGATCTCCATTGTCTAACATTGGCAGTGGAATGGCCGTACTGAAGAGGTCAGTTACTTTCAACATGGGAGCAGTGGAAACGCGTTCTCTGGAGTGATGAATCACGCTTCACCATTCAGCAGTCCGACGGACAAATCTGGGTTGGCCAATGCCAGGAGAATGCTACCTGCCCGAACGCATAGTGCCAGCTAAAGTTTGTTGGAGGAGGAATAATGGTCAAGGGGTTGTTTTGGTTTGGGCTAGACCCCTTAGTTCCAGTGAAGGGAAATCTTAACGCTACAGCATACAATGACATTCTAGACTATTCTGTGCTTTGTGGCAACAGTTTGGGGAAGGCCCTTTCCTGTTTCAGCATGACGATGCCCCCTTGCGCAAGCAAGGTCCATACAGAAAAGCTTTGTTGAGATCGGTGTGGAAGAACTTGACTGTCCTGCACAGAGCCCTGACCTCAACCCTATCGAACACCTTTGGGATGAATTGGAACGCCGACTGCGAGCCAGGCCTAATCGCCCAACATCAGTGCCCGACCTCAGTAATACTCTTGTGGCTGAATGGAAGCAAGTCCCCGCAGCAATGTTCCAACATCTGGTGGAAAGCCTTCCCAGAAGAGTGGAGGCTGTTATAGCAGCAAAGGGGGGAACAACTCCATATTAACACCCATGATTTTGTAATGAGATGTTCGAAGAGCAGGTGTCCACATTCAGGCACATCCCTCAGCTTTTTACCACAGCTGAGGCAGGAGGTCCACTTTATTGTTTCAATTAAGGATTCTAACTTTAAATTAAGGTGAACAAATGATTATTAAGTGATAAGCAGTAATGGGCAGTCACAACCATCATGGGACTTTTATTCATTGTTTAATTCTGTGTTACAGTGCATTTAATGTAATAATAAATCATCTAAAACCGAACTGAACTGACCTCAAAAAGCACTAATCGCTCAGCACTACTCTGTCTCTAGGTTCCAGGGTGAAGAGGCTGGTGTTTCCGGTCGGTCTGATGGCTCTTAGTGCTTCCATGTTCTACCCCCAGCAGGCTGCCTCCTTAACCAAGGTGTGTGTTTGTGTGTGTGTGGTGCGCAATGTTAGTGTGTGTCTTCCATCCCTTTTTCCCCTCTCTCTAACGGGAAAGGCTGTGGTTTCCTGTAGGAAGTTCTGGCTGTGAAATAAGAGCGATTGTGTATGGGGAGGGTATGGGATTGATAGTCTGCCGTTTGGTTTCAAAGCGGGGTGCCCTATTCTGGTGTGGATTCCTGGGATATTTTAGGCCTGTTTTAATGTTGTTGTCTGAGAGACGCACACCCAGAGATAGAGAGGATACAGGTGTGTGTTTCTGTGTGCCACAACACAGCCAGATCAGACAGACAGGATGTATGATACAGCAGCACGATAGGAAAGTGATGAGGAGACAGCCGTTCAGAGGGAGGGAGGAAAGCTGGCACCTCTGACTGGTCACTGGGGGGGGGGGGGGGGGTTTAATGGCTGTATTTCTGTGAGTTATGAATAGTTTAGACACTTAATGAGTGATTAGTGTGTGTTGGGTGTTTTTGATATTACATTCTGGGCACTAAATCTGTCACATGGTCTCTGATTGAGGTCAGGCTTCATAGAAGGTGTTTCCATTGTGTGTGTGTGTGTGTGTGTGTGGTTGTCTCTATCTCAGGTGAGCAAGGACTCTGTGTACTGCTGGAGTCGGCAGGGTCGGGATGCTGTGGAGACGCTCTGGAAGGACCTGCCATTTGGCAAGGGCAAGGTTAGTCATCATGACAAGGTATCGAGGAAAGATGTTTGACATTCAGCTGAGGTGTGTTCAGCAATAATGATGTGTATTCCTGTTTCCCCTCAGGCAGGCTGAGAAGACCGAGGACAAGAGCACTGCTAGCTGAGACGGAGAGCCTGGACACATCACCTGGCTGTCACGCGCGCACACACACACACACACAATGCACCTGAAGAGTGCACCCAGAGTTATATACGGAGTTCATAGAACTTGGTTTGAGATTCTGAAAGTTAATGGTGTCAAAGGTCC
This sequence comes from Hucho hucho, assembly GCA_003317085.1. Taxonomy (NCBI): domain Eukaryota; kingdom Metazoa; phylum Chordata; class Actinopteri; order Salmoniformes; family Salmonidae; genus Hucho; species Hucho hucho. The sequence goes on from QNTS01003183.1 coordinate 118,554, forward strand.
CAAAACAATCACATTTTGTTGCGTCATGGAACATTTGGTTCAAACGTGGAGGATAGGTTATAATTGGAGCCCGGCCTGTATATTGTTTCGCCGATATTATCCGCCTATATTATCCGCCTATATTGGCCGTAAAACCCAGGGTGTTTTATTTGACTGTGCATGTTTGTGTTCATGTTGTGGTCCTAATGTTGTGTCTGTGTGTGTTTGGGTGTGTGTGTGTTCAATCATGTGGTGTTCCTAGGTGTGGATTGTTGCTGGCCCTCAGGCCCTTGTTCTCCTATGCCTTTGGCACCAGATTTGTTTCATGAGATTGTGAAATCCTCAATGGCTGGTGTGAATATAGGGGATTAGGGTTCTTGGTATGATAACAACGGTTGTCAGACGAGTTGGACTGCAAGTTCTGACAGAATCACCTATATTCACAACCGCCCTCTTTTCCTGATAGTATTTCCCTAGGCTCCTCACAAAGCTCCTCACGGTGTACTTAGCGTTAGAACACAAAACTGAAAAGTATTTGAATTTTGTAGGACGTTACATCATGTCATCACACCCACCTGTTATTACCATAATCTACTGTGTCTCTTGTTGTAAAAATACAAATTGTTTTCAGTGATATAACCTGGATTACTAGAGGTGAAATAAACTCTGTATGTAGGTCTGGGTGTGCTGTACCAGTGTGGATCGAATAGACATTCAAAACCCCTATATGCACAGCGCCTACACACACCGAAACACCCCCTAAACAGAGCACCTTAACACACCTCTGTCCTGTAACATGATACATCACATTCCCTCTTGTTCTGTTACCTTGCCAACTAACCATGCCAACCTGTTGTAACCATGCTAACGGACACAGGAGACTCCTGTTAGCTGTCCTCTGACCTCATTTCTGTGTTTGTCTAAATCTTGTTGCTCATGCTGGTTTGTTTTGGTGATATTTATGTGTTTATTTCTAAAGACATTCCCCCATCATTGATCCACTACAGAGTGCACTACGATAACGTTACATAAATTATTTCTAAAGTTAAAGATGTACGTCTACTACTGAAGAATATTTAAACGTTGTGTATATTTTAAGTATTTTGTGTTTCGGGTGTTTTTTTCATTTTAAATTGGTTGATTTTGTATTGATTGTCTGTCCCCAGAAAACTACTGTCTACAAACAGAGATATGGTCCTAATAAATCAAACTCATATCTGATTGCGTTATTACAGTTAAACTTCAGCGCATATTTACTGGTGCTGGACGCATGGAAAGTCATGGTCTGTGTATGCCTCTAGCATTCTCACAAAGACAGAAACAGAGTGGGTAGTCTGTCCATGCTATGAGATAAGTGGGTCATGTCTAAAGGCTGTTTTTCCAGATGTGTGTTATTGGTTATTCAAACAGTGATTTATCTTCCCTGCCTGTAAAACCATTTAACCATAAAACGTACATGCAGAGAAAAAGATACGGCAAGGAACTACTGCAGATCTAGCCTGTCCCACATTTTGATGTGCTTTAGCCAACTCTTCCAACACTACCTGATGGGACCAGGTTAACAACACTGCTGAACGTACTGTGGTGGGAATTACACAAAATGTTCACCACAGTTGTTTTGACGTAGACAGTCCAGTTCCCCGCCGCAGTGAGGGTGAGCGAGCTTGTGGGGTAGGTGAGTTGGGGGTAGGAGTGTGTCTGTTGGTATGACTTGACCCTCAACCTTATCCGAATGCCTTGGCGTGTGTGACTCACTGGGGTCATGTTTGCGTGGCTGTGAATGCCTGTGTACGATCATTTGTGTGTCTATTTGTGCAACAGAGTGAAGAACACCTGTGCTAGAATAGAACATTGTGTTTAGTTTGAAAAGGGTTAGAAAGGTTCTCTAAAGGCCTCATGGGGAGTTGGTGTTTAATCTCCCTGGTGTGTCTTTAAATAGATGGAAACATCACAGGCTCTCTCTCTCCGCCAATGTGTAATCAGTAACAGGGCACAGTTTAGAACTCTGGACATAAACAAGTCAGGTTCGAAGGTCAGCGAGGCTCATGGGGAATCTAGGATGAAAATATTATTCCCTGTCTGGAGATAAAGGATGCTGCCTCTTTTTCCCATCCCTCTATTCTTCCCTCTTCTCTTCCACGCCGTCTCAGATGTACAGTGCATTCGAAAAATATCCAGACCCCTTGATTTTTTTCTACAATTTGTTACGTTACAGCCTTATTCTAAGGTTGATTAAATTGTTTGTTTTCCCCCTCATCAACCTACACACAATAGCCCAGAAATGTTTGAAAATAAACTGAAATATCACATTTATGTAAGTATTCAGACCCTTTACTCAGTACTTTGTTGAAGCACCTTTGGAAGCGATTAAAGCCTCAAATCTTCTTGGGTATGACGCTACAAGTTTGGCATGCCTGTATTTGGGGAGTTTCTCACATTGTTCTCTGCAGATCCTCAAGCTCTGTCAGGTTGGGTGGGGAGCGTCGCTGCACCGCTATTTTGAGGTCTCTCCAGAGATGTTAGATAAGGTTCAAGTCCGGGCTCTGGCTGGGCCACTCAAGGACATTCAAAGACTTGTCTCAAAGCCACTTCTGTGTTGTCTTGGCTGTGTGCTTAGGGTCATTGTCCTGTTGGAAGGACAACGAACCTTAGACTGGGGCAGAGGTCCTGAGTGTTCTGGAACAGGTTTTCAAGGATCTCTCTGTACTTTGCTCTGTTCATCTTTCCCTCGATCCTGACTAGTTTTCCAGTCCCTGCCACTGAAAAACATTCCCACAGCATGATGCTTCAACTTAGGGATGGTGCCAGGTTTCGACCAGACTTGAAGCTTGGCTTTTAGACCAAAAATAATCTTGTTTCTCATGGTCAGAGTCCTTTAGGTGCCTTTTGGAAAACTCCAAGCAGGCTGGAGTGGCTTCTGTCTGGCCACTCTTTCACAAAGGCCTGATTGGTGGAGTACTGCAGAGATGGGAGAACCAGAAGAACAACCATCTCCACAAAGGAACTCTGGAGCTCTGTCAGAGTGACCATCAGGTTCTTTCTCACCTCCCTGACCAAGGCCCTTCTCCCCTGATTGTTTTGTTTGGCCAGGCGGCCAGCTCTAGGAAGAGTCTTGGTGGTTCCAAACTTACATTTAAGAATGATAGAGGCAACTGTGTTCTTGGGGACCTTCCATGCTGCAGAAATGTTTTGATATCCTTTCCTGGACAAAATCCTGTTTCGGCGCTATACGGACAATTCCTTCGTCCTCATGGCTTGGTTTTTACGCTGACAACTGTGTGCCTCTCGAAATCATGTCCAATCAATTGAATTTACCACAGGTGGACTCCAATCCAGTTGTAGAAACATCAAGGATGATCAATGGGAAAAGGATGCACCTCAGCTCCATTTAGAGTCTCAAAGAATCTGAATACTAATGTAAATGTTTGAAATTTTTTAGTAGCCACATTTTCTGAAGACCTGTTTTCACTTTGTCATTATGGGGTAGTGTGTAGACTGGTGAAAAAAAATATTGAATAAATTTTAGAATAAGGATAGAATAAGGCTGTAATGTAACATGTGAGAAAAGGGGTCTGAATACTTTCCAAATTCCCTGTAAATATTAGACTGCTGTATGTGGATCAACAGTAACTAAGTCACTCTGTTCTACCCTATTGCCTACCAGATTGATGGCCTTCATTGTATTTAATGGCGTAATGCCAAAGAAATTTTTTTCTGAGTTCTTAGGAAGGTTTAGAGTTGAGTACAACGGTCTACTAGAGATGATTGTTGACAGGATTACAGTAAAGAGGATCTGTCTCAGCCAGGGCAAGGAGAGGACACAAGGCAGTGTTTGTAATATGCTCTAAACTCTACTGGGCCACTACAGTGTTGGGTTCTGGCGGTGTTTGTTGTTCAGGCATTGCTGCAGTGAATGTTCAAACTGCAGTCAGTGAAAAACAAAACCAGTCATCCCACTGAAATTTCTACACTCCTGGTTTCTGCTAGATCTGTGTGTGTGTCTGAGCATTAGATACGGTGACAGTTGTCTTTCCAAGGTCAGTGCAGTAACTAACAGTGTTCCACTCCTCTGCTCTACGTACTGTTGTAACAGACCACACATCCCCCTTTCACAGAGAGAAGGTATGACAGAGATGGAGAAAGAGGACAAGGCTGCATTTAAGTGTCTTGATGACATTCTGAAATGACTCCCACGAGACAGGATGAAGGGCATATGAAGTGATGCATGTTCTGTAAAGCCCTCCCTTTCCACACTATCATGATCCCCAACCTTTGACCCCTTACCAAAGCCCACCTGCACTGACCAAAGCCCACCTGCATTGCGGCCCGGGATTTAATTTGCCCTCTTAACTAGAGAAATCAGTCAACACACATGCGCTCTGAAACTTTTAATTACACCAACATAATAAACATTCAAACTACAGAGAAACAAGAGAGAACGCTAGGAATCTTAAGGTGTGTTGATTAGCAGAAAGAATATATACATACTACAACTAAAACAATGGCTTCAGATAAAACGTAATGTAAAAAAACCTAACTGAACCCTAAATTAAGTTCGTACACATGATTAGTAATGTTTAATGCCCCTTTTAATATTAATCTGTCAGGAGTCACACACCCAACTGCTGAAGAGACAGGCAAATAATTTTATTAAATTGACCCCAAGTCTCTCACTCCCATCCCCATCTTTCTATGTGTCTTGGGGCCAGCTCACTCTTCGGGGCCGGAGGACATCTTGAGGAGGGAGCTCTTGTCGATCTTGAAGAGCCTCCATCCCTCCTCCAGAGAGAGGTCGGCTGCGCCACGACGCTTGTAGAACTCTATCGATGCCTGGTTGCCCTCGGCGACGATGAAGTGCATGCTGCTGCAGCGAGTCTTGACTGCGGTCTGAGGGGGAGAGAGGAAGGGATGGCAGGTGTTACCACACATGCATCTGACAGCATTACAACAGCAGTAACCAAAAAAAGCACAGAATCAGTCTTTACAAAGAATAACTCACTGAAATGATGGGCTCTATATGGGATTCTGTTTGAGGCATTGACCTATAACAGGATTCTGGCCAGAGCCATGTAACTGACTGACAGCTACCATCTAGTTGTTACCATGTGTGTACTGGTCCTAACTCATAAGTTACTCACATGACTGAGGAGCTTGAGGATCTCTGAACCGATGCCAAACCCTGGTGGAATGACAGAATGAGATAATGGTTACTGGTCAGGTCCAAGAAGAAAGGAGGGCAAAAGAGTAGGAGGAATAGTTAGTGTACCCCTGTACTCTTCCATGACAAAGAAGTCTTCCAGGTAAAGCAGCTTGCCGATCCAGGGGTCATAGGTGAAGTAGTACATGGCAAACCCAATCACCACAGGACCTGGACACACAGAAGTAAACCCACACACATAAAAACAAGGCAGATGTAATGGAACAGAGCTCTTACCAGAGTTACCCTAAGACACTAGTCTAAGGTCAGTTTAGCATTTTCCGTAAATGGTTAAGCATAGTTAGGACTTAGATCTATGTTGAAGAGTACTTTCAGCTGTAAACGCAGTCTGGTTTTAGTGGGGCCAAGGGACCGTGTAAAGAGGAGACGTGTTGGTTGTGTTGTGAGAACGGACGTGTGGAGACAAGCTTCTCTGAGCTAGAACAGCCTCCAACGGAAGTTGGTTAGCGAGTGTGTATCACACAAGTGTGTCTGGCCTACATCTGAGTGACATCCACATCATAACAGGAAGTAGGCCTAGACACTACACACCAGAGAAATGTGTTGTGTGCGTGTTAGAGAGTAGAGCTGACATATCATTGTGTATCACATCAATATAACTATTGTAAGGAAAGGGGTGTGTCTGTATAGAGTAAGTACAGTACTGCATGTACAGTACAAACTGGGCTAACCTTGATTTAGGTATGGCTTAGGGGAAGTAGCTACATACTGGCGATTCCCATGGCGCAGAAACATTCTATGCATAGGAGATGCACCGTTTCAGTCACGCCCACCTGATTTGCTAATATATATATATATATATATATATATATATCACACTCAGTATATCCATCCAATCCTCTGAGATTTACAGGTGTGCTCCAGGGAATAGGTGGGATTATTTAATATAGAATTTTACCGTTGTTGCTCGGATTCTCACTGGGGACTTCCGCCACGATGCAGTGGTAAAATGGATGGTCACCGAATCCGTCCTCGAGCAGATCTGTTATCACAAACGTTAAACTCCTTATAAACTCTGTATGCACTGCAGTGAATCACATGGTGACCGAGATAGAAATGCTTAAGTTGAAATTCGCACTCACCTTTCTCAGTCAGTAACACTTGGTCTTCCATTTCTTCATATTTAGCCAGTTCCTGAACAGAAGAAACATTTCAGATCCAAAACCAAGAAGAGCGGGTCAATAGAGAAAGTTTGACCGTCAACGAAGAGAACAGCGTTTAACCACATCAAACAGGGGAACATGGGCTCGTTGCCAAAGTAATAAAGGCAAAGGTACAAAACTACAGAGCGAACTGTTATACCTACGGATATGCAGCAGAAATTGTCGGTATTAATGTCACCTTCAAGACACACAGATTTGCGGATTCTCTCAATGCAGTCAGACAAAACGGTTTCGACTGGACTTATCCTAGCCAGGGCTACAAAATAACAAAGTATGGGTCAACTCCTTGTCAAAGTTTATTTGGGGAAGTTTCCGGCCTACCTTTATGAGTCGCAGTATGTCAGGCACATCTTTGGGTTCAGCTTTTCGCAATTTAAAACGATCCATTTTCTTCTTTTACTCTTTTTCCCTTTTCTCACTAAACCTCTGTATGTGAAGTGAAGCAGGAGAAGTTTCTTCATTCGCGTCCCAGGAGTTTAAACCTCCGCAGTCAGTCTGGGATCCTGACGCCTATGTCGGGAGAGTTGTCATGCAGCAGGGACCTGTCTGGGTCGGATCAGCAGGACTGGATCCGTCTTTGTCTCTCACCAGGCTTTTATAGGGGCCCGTGGGGGTTGGGGCGGTTAACCGGAACTCGGTCATTTATGGCCAATTGGAACGAGGAATCTAGGAGACGTCACGAGTTTCTCTGTTGTTTTCATTGGTTGCTTTCTCCGGTCACGAGATATTGACAACAAATTATAGTTGACTAACTGTATCTAGTCTACTCTATTTGAGCACTTTTGTAATTACTACATAGTGAAATTTTATATAATGTATTGAGTAGGAATATTTTCGCAAAGGCCTTGACTACATTGGAATGTAGTCACGGCCTGCACCTTGTTTCCCTTTGTCGAGGGAAAATGTACTTGATAAGATTGTGTGATGTGTTGTTGTTTTACCTAGCTATTTTAAGATGAATGGACTAACTGTAAGCGTCTGCTACATGACTAAAACGTTAAATGTACATGTGAAATGAAGGACCGTAATAACAAGTGCAGTATCTTGTTACTGGATTGTAGCCAATGCAGTCCAGACTTTACTCTCAAGTGTTTGTAAATAAGGGGGTGGAAAGAGTACGAAAATATACTAAAGTAGAATTAATGTTACTTTAGTTACATTTGACTCAAGTAGAAGTACAATTACTGGTTTTAAAAAACGATTAAAGTAAAAAAAAAAATTAGTAGCTCATTTAAAAATGTAATATACTTTAACTATTCACTTACCTACTCACTCACTCACTCATTTACAAACCCCCTCTTCCACTCAGTTCAAAATCAAATCAAATGTATTGGTCACATACACATGGTTAGCAGATGTTAATGCGAGTGTAGCGAAAGGCTTGTGCTTCTAGTTCCGACCATGCAGTAATATCTAACAAGTAATCTAACAAATTCACAACTACCTTATACACACACGTGTAAAGGAATGATTAAGAATATGTACATATAAATATATGGATGAGCGATGGCCGAACGACATAGGCAAGATGCAGTAGATGGTACAGAGTACAGTATATACATATGAGATGAGTAATGTAGGGTATGTAAATATTATATAAAGTGGCATTGTTTAAAGTGACTAGTGATACATTTATTACATCCAATTTTTAATTATTAAAGTGGCTAGAGGTTTGAGTCCGTATGTTGGCAGCAGCCACTCAATGTTAGTGATGGCTGTTTAACAGTCTGATGGCCTTGAGATAGAAGCTGTTTTTCAGTCTCTCGGTCCCAGCTTTGATGCACCTGTACTGACCTCGCCTTCTGGATGATAGCGGGGTGAACAGGCAGTGGCTCGGGTGGTTGTTGTCCTTGATGATCTTTTTGGCCTTCCTGTGACATCGGGTGGTGTAGGTGTCCTGGAGNGTATGTTGGCAGCAGCCACTCAATGTTAGTGATGGCTGTTTAACAGTCTGATGGCCTTGAGATAGAAGCTGTTTTTCAGTCTCTCGGTCCCAGCTTTGATGCACCTGTACTGACCTCGCCTTCTGGATGATAGCGGGGTGAACAGGCAGTGGCTCGGGTGGTTGTTGTCCTTGATGATCTTTTTGGCCTTCCTGTGACATCGGGTGGTTGGAGAGTACTGAAATATCCTACTCAAGTAGAAGAAAAATGACTGAAAAATACAAGTAATATAAGTACTCAGAATAAATTACTGTAACTAGAGTAGTTGTAATGTTACACCTCTGGTAGCAAGTGAGGAACCATAGAATGATAATGAGCCCACCCGGAATAGCTCATTGAATGTGGAAAACTACAATTAATGACAAAGGCCTCGTCACCCAGGCATAATGAGGAGATTTAGATGGTAATTACAAATTATCTACGTGACGGAGACAGATGTCTGATGTAACTCTCTAAATGATTGATTGCCATTACTATCTATCTATTTATCCTGCTACTGGCCACTATTACTCCTTTTTACATGCATTTATGTACAGTGCATTCGGAAAGTATTCAGACCCCTTGACTTTTTCCCCCCAAAAATGTATGTTACAGCCTTGTTCTTAAATGGATTAAAATCGTTTTTTTCCACCCTCATCAAGCAAAAACAGGTTTTTAAAACAGGTGTTTGCAAATGTATATTTAAAAAAAACGGAAATATCAAATTTACCTAAGTATTCAGACCCTTTACTCAGTACTTTGTTGAAGCACCTTTGGCAGCGATTACAGCCTTGATTCTTCTTGGGTATGACACTACAAGCTTGGCACACCTGTACTTGGGGAGTTTCTCCCATTCTTCTCTGCAGATCCTCTCAAGCTCTGCCAGGTTGGATGGGGAGCGTCGCTGCACAGCTATTTTCAGGTCTCTCCAGAGATGTTAGATTGGGTTCAAGTCTGGGCTCTGGCTGGGCCACTCAAGGACATTCTGAGACTTGTCCTGAAGCCACTCCTTCATTGTCTTGGCTGTTTAAGGTTGTTATCCTGTTGGAAGGTGAACCTTCGCCCCAGTCTGAGCGCTCTGGAGCAGGTTTTCATCAAGGAACTCTGTAACTTTGCTCCATTCATCTTTCCCCTAAATCCTGACTAGTTTCCCAGTCCCTGCCTCAAAAAAATAAATATCCCCACAGCATGCCACCACCATGCTTCACTGTAGGGATGGTGCCAGGTTTCCTCCAGACGTGACGCTTGGTATTCAGGCTTAAGAGTTCAATCTTGGTTTCATCAGACCAGAGCATCTTGTTTCTCATGGTCTGAGAGTCCTTTAGGTGCCTTTTGGCAAACTCCAAGTGGGCTGTCATGTGCCTTTTACTGAGGAGTGGTTCAGTCTGGCCATTCTATTATAAAGCCCTTATTGGTGGAGTGCTGCAGAGGTGGTCCTTCTGGAATGTTCTCCCATCTCCACAGAGGAACTCTGGAGCTCTGCCAGAGTGACCATCTGGCTTTTAATCACCTCCCTGACCAAGGCCCTTCTCCCCCAATTGTTCAGTTTGGCCGGGCGGTAAGCTCAAGGAAGTCTTGGTGGTCCAAACTTCTTCCATTTAAGAATGATGGAGGTCACGGTGTTCTTGGGGACCTTCAATACTACAGACATTTTTTGGTACCCTTCCCCAGATCTGTGCCTCGACACAATCCTCTCTCTCAGAGCTCTACAGACAATTCCTTCGACCTCATGGCTTGGGTTTTGCTTTGACATGCACAGTCAATTGTGGGACCTTATACAGTCAGGTGTGTGGCTTTACAAATCATGTTCAATCAATTGAATTTATCACAGGTGGACTCCAATCAAATTGTAGAAACATCTCAAGGATGATCAATGAAAACAGGATGCACCTGACCTCAATTTCAAGTCTCATAGCAAAGAGTCTAAGGTATTTCTATTTTTTATAAATTAGCAAAAATGTCTAAAAACCTGTTTTCACTTTGTAATTATGGAGTATTGTGTGTGGATTTATGAGGAAAATATTTTATTAAATCAATTTTAGAATAAGGCTGTAAACGTAACAAAATGTGGAAAAAGTCAAGGGGTATGAATACATTCAGAATGCACTGTATAGTATTGCTGCTACCAGTCACTTTTCAGCCCCTGTTTACGTGTATATCCACCTATCAGGGCAACACTTACACACACACACACACACACACACACACCACTTATGCTGCTGCCATACTGTTTACTATTTTATATTTATTTTATTTAACATTTATTTAACTAGGAAAGTCAGTTAAGAACAAATTCTTATTTACAATGACGGCCTACCAAAAGGCAAAAAGCCTCCTGCCTGGGATTAAAAATAAATACAATATAAATATAGGACAAAACACACAACAAGAGAGACAACACTACATAAAGAGAGACCTAAGATAACAACATAGCAAGGCAGCAACACATGACAACACAGCACGGTAGCAACACAACATGGTACACATGGGCACAGACAACAGCACAAAGGGCAAGAAGGTAGAGACAACAATACATTACACAAAGCAGCCACAACTGTCAGTAAGAGTGTCCATGATTGTGTCTTTGAATGAAGAGATGGAGATAAAACTGTCCAGTTTGAGTGTTTGTTGCAGCTCGTTCCAGTCGCTAGCTGCAGCGAAGTGAAAAGAGGAGCGGCCCAGGGATGTGTGTGCTTTGGGGACCTTTAACAGAATGTGACTGGCAGAACGGGTGTTGTGTGTGGAGGATGAGGGCTGCAGTAGATATCTCAGATAGGGGGGAGTGAGGCCTAAGAGGGTGTTACGTTCCCCAGTTTCTGTGTTGTGGGTTTGTATGTATGTATTTCAGGAAATGGCTTCCTGGATTCCCCTAAGCAGCTGATTGGTCGGCTCCATTGCTAATTGGAGTTGACCCCGCCCTCTCATCAGAGGACACAGCTGTCTTCAATTACCGACTCCTTCTGAAGCTGTATATAAGCCAGTGTTCCTTTGCTCAGAAGAGGGAGCTGAGGGTGATAGCTTGTGTTGGTTGTGCTTAGAGGAAGCTGATGGTTAAGGCCTGTATTTTGATTAGTGTTGATGGTATAGAGCTGATGGTTAAAGCCTGTGTTTGGTTAAACCCACCAGTGTTGGTTGTTTCTGAGATAGAGCTGATAGTTGTTGTTCAGACAGGTTATTTTTTGCAGTATTTTGTAACCGGTCCTGCGGAGGTATGTTTATATCCAAAGGACTGTTTTGATTATTTGAATTGTTTGTATTTTTCTGTTTGTTCCTGGGGGGAGGCGAGGCACCTAGGGAGTGCTTAGGCAAAAGGCCTGCGGGCATACATAACCTGTAGTATTTACCGTCTATGCACACTAGGTCAGACCTGGATGGACCACCCCCTGTATTTTGGTTAGCACGCCAGGTGGCGCTAAGTTAGGTAAGTTGTGAGTAGGCAGGTAAGGAAGGAGAGGGGGCTTTGACTTTTACTTTCTTTGGTTCCGTTCAGCCCCTTTTCCCCAAAATTACAGTGTGAAGGAATAAATTCCCTGTAAACGGTAAATTCTCTGCCTTTGTCATCCTTACCCGCACCTACAGTCACATACCACTTTCACTCCACGGGGAGTTGCGTGTAGCAGGGTGTTGCGTTCCCTCCTAAGAGGCGTATGTAACAGAGGGTTTTATAAATAAGCATCAACCAGTGGGTCTTGCAACAGGTATACAGAGATTACCAGTTTACAGAGGAGTATAGAGTGCAGTGATGTGTCCTATAAGGAGCATTGGTGGAAAATCTGATGGCCGAATGGTAAAGAACATCTAGCCGCTCGAGAGCACCCTTACCTGCCGATGTATAAATTATGTCTCCGTAATTTAGCATGGGTGGGATGGTCATCTGAATCAGGGTTAGTTTGGCAGCTGGGGTGAAAGAGGAGCGATTACAATAGAGGAAACCAAGTCTAGATTTAACCTTAGCCTGCAGCTTTGATATGTGCTGAGAGGACAGTGCACCATCTAGTCATACTACCAAGTACTTGTATGAGGTGACTACCTCAAGCGCTAACCCTCAGAGGTAGTAATCACACCTGTGGGAGGAGGGGCGTTCTTCTTACCAAACCACATGACCTTTGTTTTGGAGGTGTTCAGAACAAGGTTACGGGTAGAGAAAGCTTGCTGGACACTAAAAGCTTTTTTTGTAGAGCGTTTATAACACAAAATCCGGGGAGGGGCCAGCTGAGTATAAGACTATCATCTACATGGATGATAGAGCTTCCTACTGCCTGAACTATGTTGATGTAAATTGAGAAGAGCGTGGGGCCTAGGATCGCGCCTTGGGTTACTCCCTTGTTGACAGGCAGTGGCTGAGACAGCAGATTTTCTGACTTTATACACTGCACTCTTTGAGAGAGGTAGTTAGCAAACCAGACCAAAGACCCCTCAGACACCAATACTCCTTAGCCGACCCACAAGAATGGAATGGTCTACCGTATTAAAAGCTTTGGCCAAGTCAATAAAAATAGCAGCACAATATTGCTTAGAATCAAGGGCAATGGTGACATCGTTGAGATCCTTTAAGGTTGCAGTGACACATCCATAAACTGAGTGGAAACCAGATTGCATACCTGAGAGAATATTATAGACCTCAAGAAAGCCAGTCAGTTGACAAGCTTTTCCCAACACTTTTTTTTTTATTTCACCTTTATTTAACCAGGTAGGCCAGTTGAGAACAAGGTCTCATTTACAACTGCGACCTGGCTAAGAAAGCAAAGCAGTGCAACAAACAGAGTTACACGTGGAATAAACAAGCATACAGTCAACACAATAGGAAAAAGAGCCTATATACAGTGTGTGCAAATGGCGTGAGGAGGTAAGGCAATAAATAGGCCACAGTAGCGAAGTAATTACAATTTAGCAAATTAACACGAGTGATAATGTGCAGATGATGATGTGCAAGTAGAACTACTGGTGTGCAAAAGAGCAGAAAAGTAAATTAAAACAATATGGGGATGAGGTAGATAGATTGGGTGGGCTATTTACAGATGGGCTATGTACAGCTGCAGCGATCGGTTAGCTGCTCAGATAGCTGATGTTTAAAGTTAGTGAGGGAAATATAAGTCTCCAGCTTCAGCGACGTTTGCAATTCGTTCCAGTCATTGGCAACAGAGAACTGGAAGGAAAGGCGGCCAAAGGACGTGTTTGCTTTGGGGATGACCTGTGAGATATACCTGCTAGAGCGCGTGCTACGGGTGGGTGTTGTTATCGTGACCAGTGAGCTGAGATAAGGCAGCGCTTTACCTAGCAAAGACTTATAGATGACCTGGAGCCAGTGGGTCTGGCGACGAATATGTAGCGAGGGCCAGCCAACTAGAGCATACAGGTCGCAGTGGTGGGTGGTATAAGAGGCTTTGGTAACAAAACGGATGGCACTGTGATAGACTGCATCCAGTTTGCTGAGTAGAGTATTGGAAGCTATTTTGTAAACGACATTGCCGAAGTCAAGGATCGGTAGGATAGTCCGTTTTACGAGGGTATGTTTGGCGGCGTGAGTGAAGGACGCTTTGTTGCGAAATAGGAAGCCGATTCTAGATTTAATTTTGGATTGGAGATGTTTAATATGAGTCTGGAAGGAGAGGTATTTGTAGTTGTCCACATATTCTAAGTTAGAACCGTCCAGAGTAGTGATGCTAGGCTGTTCTTGATAAACAAGGCAAAATAGAAATAGGCCTAACAGGATCAGCTTGATCTCCCCCTTTAAATAAAGGACGACCGTGGCTGCCTACCAAGCAATGGGAACCTTCCCAGAAAGGAGAGACAGGTTAAAAAGGTTGGCGATAAGATTGCTGCCCCTATCATCGCCAAGCCTAAAGAAGAAAGGGTGACCCAGATGTTTTTTGGGGGTCAAGTTTAAGGAGCTCCTTTAGCACCTCGGACTCCGTGACTGCCTGCAGGGAGAAACTTTGTAGCGGGGCAGGAGAAAGAGGGAGAAGCATCGGGGATAGTCACATTAGAAGGGGTGGGAGATGAGGAAATGTTGGACAGGCAAGGAGGCATGGCTGAGTCAAATAGGAATCCTGACTGAATTAAGTGGTGGTTAAGAGCTCAGCCATGTGCTTCTTGCCAGTATTTCAGTATTTCACTTATTTCTCATTTGCCTGAACGATAGCCAGTCAGCCTGAGTATGCGTGTGCCGAGCCTTTCGCCAAATGCAATTCTGCAAGATCACGGTCGAACCAGGGGCTGAACCTGTTTTTAATTCTCATTTTCTATATGGGGGCGTGTTAATACCACTGAAAATATCAAAAAAGGTCCAAGCGTCTTCGACAGAGGGGATGAAACTGATTATATACCATTTTACAGAGGCCAGTTCATGAAGGAAGGCTTGCTCATTAAAGTTTTTTAGCAAGCGTCTTTGACAAAATCAGGACAGGTCGTTTCACTGAGCAGCCATTATGAACACAGGCTGTAAAACAGTGATCACTAAGGTCATTACAGAAAACACCAGACTGATACCTATCAGGATTATTTGTGAGGATAACACTGAGGAGAGTAGCCTTTTCTGGGTGTTTGGAGTCATACCTTGTGGGATTTGTAATAATCCGAGAAAGATTTAGGGAGTCCCATTACTTTAGGACTTGGTCAGGTGCTTTAAGCATGTCCCAGTTTAGGTCACCAAGCAAGACAAATTCAGACTTGGTGTAAGGGGCCAGGAGAGAGCTTAGGGTACAGGCCGGTGCTGATGGTGGACGATAGCTCTTGTTGACTGTTGCTGGGTGCTATTTGAACATTTAATGCTTAACTTCTTAGGGAGCGGCAGCAGAGGTGACGTTTTAGACAGTCTGGCGTGCCCAAAGTAAAATGCCTGCTACTCAGGCCCAGAAAATAGGATATGCACATAATTAGTACTATTGGATAGGAAACACTCTGAAGTTTCTAAAAGTGTTAAAATTATGTCTGTGCGTATAACAGAACTGATATAGCAGGCAAAAACCCGAGAATTCTTTTTTTTGTGACCTTTCCTCTGTTTGAAAGTCATCCTATTGAATTATGGGATCCAGCTCCTAGATTGCAGTACCTATGGCTTCCACTAGATGTCAGTCTTTATACAGTGTTAAAAGGCTCTAGCACTGAGCAGAACTGATAGGAAGAGGAAATAGTCAAAGGACCTCAGAAGTCAACAACGTTTCCCGGGCGCGAGACCATGAGCGCGCCCCACTTTATTTTCCTTTTATAATGTTTAGGTTATCATCAGAGTAAAATATTATCGCTAATATTCATAAAAGGATAGCTAAGGATGCATTATAAATGATCTTTGATTTGTTTAGGAATAGTTGATAGGTATATTTGAACGCTTTCTCTTCACTGTACAACGGGTGATTCGACGCTGGATTTTCTGAACTCAACGCGCCAACCAAATGGAGATTTATGGATATAATAAATGACTTTTTCTAACAAACGAACCATTGGATGTCTTCGTTGGACACTTGGGAAGCCCTCAGCAGAAGTTCTTTGAAAGGTAAGTGATTTATTTTAGCTCTTATATGGGTTGTGTGTGACCCGTGCTGGATATGAATTTATGCTAATGCATAAATATTGGAGGTGCTATCCTCAAACAATCAAATGTTGTGCTTTCGCCGTAAAGCCTTTTTGAAATCTGACAACGCTGTGATATTGCCAAGAATCAGAGCTTTTGATGACTATGCAAGACTTGTATGTTGATGATTGTTTAATAATTCAACTTTTGGATTTTGAATTTGGCGCCTTACATTTCACCGGGTAGTGTCGGGAACAGGGCGCTAGCGCCCCGGTTATGCCTGTTTGCATGTACATATCTAACTCATACTCCAGTATCCCTGCACATTGTACATTTGGTGCTGGCCCTGACCCTGTATATAGCTTCCTCTCTTATTTAGTATTTCTCGTTTGTTTTTTTAAATTAGTTATACTTTTTGGATATTTGAATACTGCACTTGCAAGTTAAGCATTTCACTGTACTTGTGGATGTGACAATTAAACCTAAAACTATCCAAATGATGAAAGAGAAAAGAGAGTGGGGCTTGAACTGTGGCACTGCAGTTACAGGGAACTCTGAGCTCAAGAATTTCACTGTACCCTGTAATTACATCTTTAGCCCTGTACATGTGACTATTCAACGCTGTAATCTATTACAAACTGGGTGGTTCTAACCCTGAATGCTGATTGGCTGACAGCCGTGGTATATCAGACCGTATACCACAGGTATGACAAAACATTTATTTTTCCTGCTCTAATTACGTTGATAACCAGTTTATAAATGGCATTAAGGCACCTCGGAGGTTTGTGGTATATGGCCAATATACAACGGCTAAGGGCTGTATCCAGGCACTCTGTGATGAGCTGTGCCTAAGAACAGCCCTTAGCTGTGGTATATTTGCATTCTACCACATCTCCTTGTGCCTTACTGCTTAAATGTAATCTTTACTGTAAAATGTCAGACCTCTTGACTGAGGCCATAATGCACTCACATACAATGAGGTTAAAAGGGGCAATCTGCGATTGGTACATACATTTCTGGACTGTGAAAATACCCCCGGTGGCATGTTTGGTGGGGTAAGTGTGTGTGTCAGAGCTGTGCGTAAGTTGACTATTCAAACAATTTGGAATTTAACACATTAATGTTTCTTATAAAAAGAAGTAGTGATGCAGTCAGTCTCTCATCAACTCTTAGCTTAGAGACTGGCATGGTAGTATTTATATTAGCCCTCTGATTACAATGAAGAGCAAGATCTGCCACTCTGTTCTGGACCAGCTGCAGCTTAACTAGGTATTTTTAAGCAGCACTTGACCACATGGCTGGACAATAATCAAGCACTTGACCCAGAAAATATAAAAAACTATAGGCCACTATCGAATCTTACATTCCTCTCAAAAAAAATGTAAAAGCTGTTGCGCAGCAACTCACTGCCTTCCTGAAGACAAACAATGTATACGAAACACTTCAGTCTGGTTTTAGACCCCATCATAGCACTGAGACTGCACTTGTGAAGGTGGTAGATGACCTTTTATTGGCGTCAGACCGAGGCTCTGCATCTGTCCTCGTGCTCCTAGACCTTAGTGCTGCTTCTGATACCGTCAATCACCACATTCTTTACACGGTCTACACGAACAAGTTCTGGCCTGGTTTAGATCTTATCTGTTGGAAAGATATCAGTTTGTCTCTGTGGATGGTTTGTCCTCTGACAAATCAACTGTACATTTCAGTGTTCCTCAAGGCTCCGTTTAGGACCACTATTGTTTTCACTATATATTTAACCTCTTTGTGATGTCAATCGGAAACATGATGTTAACTTTCACTGCTATGCGGATGACACACAGCTGTACATTTCGATGAAACATGGTGAAGCCCCAAAATTGCCCTCCCTGGAAGCCTGTGTTTCAGACATAAGGAAGTGGATGGCGGCAAATGTTCTACTTTTAAACTCAGACAAAACAGAGATGCTTGTTCTAGGTCCCAAGAAACAAAGAGATCTTCTGTTGAATCTGACAATTAATCTTGATGGTTGTACAGTCGTCTCAAATAAAACTGTGAAGGACCTCTGCGTTACTCTGGACCCTGATCTCTCTTTGACGAACATATCAAGACTGTTTCAAGGACAGCTTTTTTCCATCTACGTAACATCGCAAAAATCTGAAACTTTCTGTCCAAAAATGAATCCATGCTCTTGTCACTTCTAGGTTAGACTACTGCAATGCTCTACTTTCTGGGTACCCGGATAAAGCACTACGTAAACTTCAGTTAGTGCTAAACAGCTGCTAGAATCTTGACTAGAATCAAAAAAAATTATCATATTACTCCAGCGCTAGCCTCTCTACACTGGCTTCCTGTTAAGGCAAGGGCTGATTAAGGTTTTACTGCTAACCTACAAAGCATTATATGGGCTTGCTCATACCCATCTTTACGATTTGGTCCTGCCTTACATACCTACACGTACGCTACGGTCACAAGACGCAGGCCTACTTACTGTCCCTTTCTAAGCAAACAGCTGGAGGCAGGGCTTTCTCCTATAGAGCTCCATTTTTATGGAATGGTCTGCCTATCCATGTGAGAGACGCAAACTCGGTCTCAACCTTTAAGTCTTTATTGAAGACTCAGCTCTTCAGTAGGTCCTATGATTGAGTGTAGTCTGGCCCAGGAGTGTGAAGGTGAACGGAAAGGCACTGGAGCAACGAACCGCCCTTGCGGTCTCTGCCTGGCCAGTTCCCCTCTCCACTGGGATTCTCTGCCTCTAACCCGATTACAGGGGCTGTGTCACTGGCTTACTGGTGCTCTTCCATGCAGTCCCTGGGGGGGGGGTGCGTCGCTTGAGTGGGTTGAGTCACTGACGTGATCCTCCTGTCTGGGTTGGCGCCCCCCCCCCCCTTGGGTTGTGTCATGGCGGAGATCTTTGTGGGCTATACTCTGCCTTGTTTCAGGATGGTAAGTTGGTGGTTGAAGATATCCCTCTAGTGGTGTGGGGGCTCTGCTTCGGCAGAGTGGGTGGGGTTATATACTGCCTGTTTGGCCCTGTCCGGGGGTATCGTCGGACGGGGCCACAGTGTCTCCCGACCCCTCCTGTCTCAGCCTCCAGTATTTATGCTGCAGTAGTTTGTGTCGGGGGGCTAGGGTCAGTCTTATATCTGGAGTATTTCTCCTCTCTTATCCGGTGTCCTGTGTGAATTTAAGTATGCTCTAATTATCTCTTTCTTTCTTTCTCTCTCTCTCTGAGGACCTGAGCCTTAGGACCATTCCTCAAGACTACCTGGCCTGATGACTCCTTGCTGTCCCCAGTCCACCTGGCCGTGCTGCTGCTCCAGTTCAACTGTTCTGCCTGCGGCTATGGAACCCTGACCTGTTCACTGGACGTGCTACCTGTCATAGACCTGCTGTTTTCAACTCTCTAGAGACAGCAGGAGCGGTAGAGATTTTCTGAAATTATCGGCTATAAAAAGCCAACTGACATTTACTCCTGAGGTGCTGACCTGTTGCACCCTCGACAACCACTATGATTATTATTATTTGACCCTGCTGGTCATCTATGAAAATTTTTAAATCTTGGCAATGTTCTGTTATAATCTCCAACCGGCACAGCCAGAAGAGGACTGGCCACCCCTCATAGCCTGGTTCCTCTTTAGGTTTCTTCCTAGGTTCTGGCCTTTCTAGGGAGTTTTTCCTAGCCACCGTGCTTCTACACCTGCATCGCTTGCTGTTTGGGGGTTTTAGGCTGGTTTCTGTACAGCACTCTGACATCAGCTGATGTAAGAAGGGCTTTATAAATAAATTTGATTTGATCTCCTATACACTATTTCAGGCCCAGCTTTTGGAACCTTGGTTCTCCTAGATATAGCCACTATATTGTGATCACTGCATCCAATGGGTACGGATATACAGTTGAAGTCGGAAGTTTACATACACATAGGTTGCTGTCATTAAAACAATTTTTTTTAGCGACTAAACAAATTTCTTGTTAACAAACTATAGTTTTGGCAAGTCGGTTACGACATCTACTTTGTGCACGACCCAAGTAATTTTTCCAACAATTGTTTACAGACAAATTATTTCACTGTATCACAATTCCAGTGGGTCAGAAGATTACATACACTAAGTTGACTGTGCCTTTAAACAGCTTGGAAAATTCCAGAAAATTATGTCATGGCTTTAGAAGCTTCTGATAGGCTAATTGACATCATTTAAGTGAATTGGAGGTTTATATGTGGATGTATTTCAAGGCCTACCTTCAAACTCAGTGCCTCTTTGCTTGACATCATGGGAAAATCAAAATAAATCAGCCAAGACCTCAGAAATTTGTAGTCCTCCACAAATCTGGTTCATCCTTGGGAGCAATTTCCAAATCCCTGAAGGTACCACGTTTGTCTGTACAAACAATAGTACGCAAGTATAAACACCATGGGACCACGCAGCCGTCATACCGCTCAGGAAGGAAGAAGCCACTGCTCAAACTGCCATAAAAAAATGGGTCTTCCAAATGGACAATGACCCCAAGCATACTTCCAAAGTTGGAGCAAAATGGCTTAACGACAACAAAGTCAAGGTATTGGAGTGGCCATCACAAAGCCCTGATCTCAATCCAAAAGAAAATATGTGGGCAGAACTGAAAAAGCGTGTGTGAGCAAGGAGGCCTACAAACCTGACTCAGTTACACCAGCTCTGCCAGGAGGAATGAGCCAAAATTCACCCAACTTGTGGAAGGCTACCTGAAACGTTTGCCCCAAGTTAAACAATTTATAGGCAATGCTACCAAATACTAATTGAGTGTATGTAAACTTCTGACCCACTGGGAATGTGATGAAAGAAATAAAAGCTGAAATAAATCATTGTCTCTACTATTATTCTGACATTTCACATTCTTAAAATAAAGTGGTGATCCTAACTGACCTAAAACAGAGAATTTTTACTAGGATTAAATGTCAGGAATTGTGAAAAACTGAGTTTAAATGTATTTGGCTAAGGTGTATGTAAACTTCCGACTTCAACTGTAGCTTTACAACAGTGTTCTACAGTATTAGTAAAAATGTGATCCATACATGTGGATGATGTTGCTCTTGTAGTGTTAAACACCCTGGTTGGTTGATTAATAACCTGAACCAGATTACAGGCACTGGTTACATTGAGAACCTTCCTCTTGAGCAGACAGTTTGATGAAAACAAGTCAATATTCAGGTCCCCAAGAAAGTAGAGCCTTGTTTAAATCACATACACCATTAAACATTTCACACATTATTTACAGTACCAGTCAACAGTTTGGAAACACCTACTCATTCAAGTTTCTTTTTTAATTTTTACTATTTTCAAAAATGTAGAATAATAGTGAAGACATCATAACTATGAAATAACACATATGGAATCATGTAGTAACCAAAAAAAGTGTTAAACAAAAAATATTTTATATTCTTCAAAGTAGCCTTGCCTTGATGACAGCTTTGCACACTCTTGGCATTCTCGCAACCAGCTTCACCTGGAATGCTTTTCAAACAGTCTTGAAGGAGTTCCCACATATGCTGAGCACTTGTTGGCTGCTTTTCCTTCACTCTGCGGTCCAACTCATCCCAAACCATCTCAATTGGGTTGAGGTTGGGTGATTGTGGAGGCCAGGTCATCTGATGCAGCACCATCACTCTCCTTCTTGGTCAAATAGCCCTTACACAACACAGATGTGTTTTCTGTAATTTTCCTGTTGAAAAACAAATTATAGTCCCACTAAGCACAAACCAGATGGGATGGCGTATTGCTGCAGAATGCTGTGGTAGCCATGCTGGTTGAGTGTGCTTTGAATTCTAAATAAAATCAGACAGTCGCCAGCAAAGCACCCCCACAACATCACACCTACTCCTCCATGCTTCACGGTGGGAACCACACATTCGGAGATCGTCTGTTCACCTACTCTGCGTCTCACAAAGACACGGTGGTTGGAACAAAAAATCTCACATTTGGGCTCATCAGACCAAAGGACAGATTTCCACGAGTCTAATGTCCATTGCTCATGTTTCTTTGCCCAAGCAAGTCTCTTATTATCGGCGTCCTTTAGTAGTGGTTTCTTTGTAGCAAGTCGACCATGAAGGCCTGATTCACACAGTGTCTCCTGAACAGTTGATGTTGAGATGTGCGTGTTACTTCAACTCTGAAGCATTTATTTGGGCTGCAATTTCTGTGGCTGGTAACTCTAATGAACTTATCCTCTGCAGCAGAGTTAACTCAGTCTTCCTTTCCTGTGGCGGTCCTCATGAGACCCAGTTTCATCATAGCACTTGATGGTTTTTGTGACTGCACTTGAAGAAACTTTCAAAGCTCTTGAAATTTTCTGGATTGACTGACCTTCTTAAAGTAATGATTGAGTGTTGTTTCTCTTTGCTTATTTGAGCTATTATTGCCATAATATCGACAGAGAATTTTTTTTTTTTTTTTAAATGCGGTTTGAGGTCATGTGGCAGAAAGTGATAAGGGTGCTAGAGATAGGGGTGGGGGCTAGTGGGCAGGAGTGATGTAGTGATGTTTGTATGATGTAGTCATTTGTATATTTTGTATTGTTGATAAAATACATCTTGGAAACATACAGTACCAGTCAAAAGTTTGGACACACGCACTCAAAGAAACCTTGTCACAAAACAACTGATTGGCTCAAATGCATTAAGAAGTAAAGAAATTCCACAAATGAACTTTTAACAAGGCACACCTGTTAATTTAAATGCATTCCAGGTGACTACCTCATGGAGCTGGTTGAGAGAATTCCAAGAGTGTGCAAAGCTGGGTGGCTACTTTGAAGAATCTCAAAAATAAAATATTTTGATTTGTTTAACACTTTTTTGGTTACTACATGATTCCATGTGTTATTTCATAGTTTTGATTTCTTCACTATTATTCTACAATGTAGAAAATAGTAAAAATAAAGAAAAACCCTTGAATGAGTAGGTGTCAACTTTTGACTGGTACTGTAGATACTGACTGCTAGCCTATAGTAACGCCCCCCCAAAATATGCTTAGATGAGGCAGGTGAACCTGCAGCCACCATACTTCAATAACACTAGACATGAGATCTATCTCTAAGCATTACTGGGATATGGTTCTGAATAAATATTGCAACACTTTCCCTATAAGCATTCCTGTCTCTGCTATAGGCTCCCGAGTGGAGCAGTGATCTCAGTGCTAGAGGCGTCACTACAGACACACTGGTTTGAATCCAGGCTGTATCACAACGGGCTGTGATTGGGGGTCCTATATGGCGGCGCACAATTGGCCCAGCGTCCGGGTTTGGCCGGTGTAGGCGTCATTATGAGTAAGAATTTGTTCTTAACTGACTTGCCTAGTTGAATAAAGGTTCAATATAGATGTTATATCCTTTAAATGCTACTGTTCTATAATGAAAGGAATTATCTACGTGAGTCTCAATGATGGCAAATATGTGAATGTTATATAACCTAGAAATGCCTCATGAGCTTTAAAATCAACTGAGATTGCTTTTAAACCGTGCATTATATTCCACAAATAATTGCACACTTATTTTTAACATTACGGTATGTACCGGCAGGCCAAATGTCCACAAGGAAGTACACTTTTCAGTGCTGCCACTTGTCCCTGCGTAACTCTTTTCAAAATTTGCTTCATCTGTCCTCCCTTTTCAAAGTTGTATTTAGCTAGCTAACTTCTCAAGCGTCTTTAAATAGCAAATAAACGATACACACGGACATGTTGTTGCCGAGGTATGGAGTGGAGAAGAGTTAAACCAGTCGATTTGACAGAAAAGCTAACGTTAACTATAGTATTTTGTGTAGTAACGTTAGTTAAGGCTATTGACCAACGTTAGTTTACAGCTAAGCAAGCAGTGATTTTAGTTTGCGGCCTTCCTT
>QNTS01003184.1:2071-45285 GCA_003317085.1 Hucho hucho
CTATTTAGTCTCAGAGGGGGGTATATGTGGTGGTGAAAACATGGCTAAGACACATTGATTAATTTAATTAATGTACTATGTGATAGCAGACAACATGATAGTATTGATAATGAGGCTTAAGTGCTAAAACAAGCTTAACTTGGATAGTTGTGGGAGATTAACTCATTACAATTATTACATTTTCAGTGTTCTGATTGATTACTTTGAAGTGGTAAGACAGAAAGACATACATAATGTATGGGAAAATGGCTAAGCTTAGTTGAACATTTGGAACTGATTGAAGGCTTCTGAGGAAAAGCAGGATGCCAGAAGACAATATAACAAAGTCCCCTATTGAAACAGGACATATGGGAAGCTGTAAAGCTTGGGGAGGGGTCTATGTATGGAAATAGGGAGTACACTATAAAGGCTGTGCTCTAAGACACAGAGTCAGCTGATTCCTAGGGCAGCTCCCTTTAATTGTGCTTAAATTAAAGGTATTATTGAATTCACAAGTTTCTTGTATAAATGTCATAATTTAATGATAATTTTTTCCATGACGGGGGCCGGCCAGTCAGGAAGTCCAGGACCCAGTTGCACAGGGCTGGGTCGAGATCTAGGGTTTCGAGCTTAATGACGAGCTTGGAGGGAACTATGGTGTTAAATGCTGAGCTGTAGTTGATGAACAGCATTCTTACATAGGTATTCCTCTTGTCCAGATGGGTTAGGGCAGTGTGCAGTGTGATTGCGATTGCGTCGTCTGTGGACCTATTGGGACGGTAAGCAAACTGGAGTGGGTCTAGGGCGTCTGGCAGGATGGAGGTGATATGATCCTTGACTAGTCTCTCAAAGCACTTCATGATGACGGAAGTGAGTGCTAGTCATTTAGCTCAGTTACCTTAGCTTTCTTGGGAACAGGAACAATGGTGGCCCTCTTGAAGCATGAGGGAACAGCAGACTGGGATAGGGACTGATTGAATATGTCCGTAAACACACCAGCCAGCTGGTCTGCGCGTATTCTGAGGACACGGCCAGGGATGCCAGCAGCCTGGGCCAGCAGCCTTGTGAGGGTTAACACATTTAAATGTTTTACTCACGTTGGCTGCGGTGAAGGAGAGCCCGCAGGTTTTGGTAGCAGGCCGTGTCGGTGGCACTGTATTGTCCTCAAAGCGAGCAAAGAAGTTGTTTAGTTTGTCTGGGAGCAGGACATCGTGGTCCGCGATGGGGCTTGTTTTCTTTTTGTAGTCCGTGATTGACTGTAGACCCTGCCACATTCCTCTCCTGTCTGAGCCATTGAATTGTGACTCTACTTTGTCTCTATATTGACGCTTAGCTTGTTTGATTGCCTTGCGGAGGGAATAGCTACACTGTTTGTATTCAGTCATGTTTCCGGTCGCCTTACCCTGGTTAAAAGAAGTGGTTCGCGCTTTCAGCTTTGCGCGAATGCTGCCATCAATCCACGGTTTCTGGTTGGGGAAGGCTTCAATAGTTGCTATGCGTACAACATCACCGATGCACTTGCTAATAAACTCACTCACCGAATCAGCGTATACATCAATGTTGTTGTCCGATGCTGTCCGGAACATATCCCAGTCCACGTGCTCGAAGCAATCTTGCAGCGTGGAATCAGATTGGTCGGACCAGCGTTGAACAGACCTGAGAACGGGCGTTTCCTGTTTTAGTTTCTGTTTGTAGGCTGGGAGCAACAAAATGGAGTCATGGTCAGACTTGCCGAAAGGATGGCAGAGAATAGCCTTGTATGCATCACGGAAGTTAGAATAACAATGATCCAGGATTTTACCAGCCCAGGTGGCACATTCGATATGCTGCTAAAAGTTTGGGAGCCTTGTTTTCAAATTAGCCTTATTAACATCCCCAGCCACAATAAATGCAGCCTCAGGATAGAGTCTAATGGATTTCTTTCAGTGCCGTCGATGTGTCAGCTTGAGGGGGGATGTACACGACTGTGATTATAATCGTGGAGATTTCTCTTGGTAGATAATGCGGTCGGCATTTGATTGTAAGAAATTTTATGTCAGGTGAACAAAATGACTTGAGTTGTTATGATCACTCTTTTTCCTCTGTCCAGTGTCTTCTTTTTCCCATCTTAAAACTACTTAGGGAGTGGTGGGGCGCTAGCCGGTGAAATGCAAGGCGCCAAATCCAAAAGTTGAATTATTAAACATTCATCAAGTGTTGCATAGTCATCAAAAGCTCTGCTTCTTGGCAATATCACAGCGTTGTCAGATTTCAAAAAGGCTTTTATGGCGAAAGCACAACATTTGATTGTTTGAGGGTAGCACCTACAATATTTCACAGCGAAAACAAATCCCTTACCTTTTGAAGAACTTCTGCTGAGAGCTTCCCAAGTGTCCAACGAAGACAATCCATGGTTCTTTTGTTAGAAAATGTAATTTATTATATCCATAAATCTACGTTTGGTTGATGCGTTATGTTCAGAAAATCCAACGTCGAATCGCCCATTGAAACGTGAAGAGAACGCGTTCAAATATACCTATAAACTTTTCCTAAACAAATCAAATACCAGTTGAAATGCATCCTTAGCTATCCTTTTATGAATATGAGCGATATTATTTCACTCGGATGGTCACCTAAACATTATATAAGTAAAATAAAGTGGGGCGCGCAGCCAGACTTGCACACGAGAAAACTTGTTGACATCTGAGCTACCTTGGCCATTTCCTGTACCTATTCTTCCTGCTTCATCTATAGACTGTTGACATCTAGTGGAAGCCATAAGTACTGAAATCTCGGAGCTGCTTGCCATAGAACTCAATAGGGAGACTGTCAAACAGAGCCAATGTGACAAAAAAACAGTAATTCCGGATAACTTTTTCTCTGGTTTTCGCCTGCTATTTCTGTTCTGTTATACTCACAGACATTATGTTAACACCTTTAGAAACTTCAGAGTGTGTCCTATCCAATAGTACTAATTATGTGCATATCCTATTTTATGGGCCTGAGTGGGAGACATTTTACATTGGGCACGCCAGACTCTCCAAAACCGTCACCTCGGGAACCGCTCCCTAAGAAGTTAATCTTTTTATGGGAACTAAGCAAGAGGACAAGTACATTAGTGTCTAGTCTGAGAAACAGACGCCTCACAAGTCCTCAACTGGCAGCTTCATTAAATAGTACCCGCAAAACACCAGTCTCAACATCAACAGTGAAGAGGCCCCCCGGGATGCTGGCCTTCTAGGCAGAGTTCCTCTGTCCAGTGTCTTCTTTTTCCCATCTTAATCTTTTATTTTTATTGGCCAGTCTGAGATATGGCTTTTTCTTTGCAACTCTGCCTAGAAGGCCAGCATCCCAGAGTTTCCTCTTCACTGTTGACGTTGAGATTGGTGTTTTGCGGGTGTTTTACTATTTCATGAAGCTGCCAGTTGAGGACTTGTCGTTAAAGTTCAGCATGGCTAGGGTGTGTTTGAGACGACACACCCCAGCTAGATGTTCATCTCTCATCTTCATAATTTACAATATTATACAAATCATGCTTCAGTAAAGGTCTGTGAAATCAATTAGATTTTCAGTGTTAATTTCTTATTTATATTCATATTGTTCAATGTTATATATTTTTTTGTGATCCATTTCTGTTTTACAGTGGCTGCTTCAGGACAGTTGCTGCAACAGGACCAGATATCAGAGACAAGGAGAATGAGACAGAGTGTCTCTTTCGGCTGAAAAGTTACTGGTGTGTGTTGGGGTAAACTTGTCCACTGGTACCAGAAGAGAGAGGGTGAACCCTTCACTTGGATTCTATACTTTGATTTTGATTACAATTCCGTCACTTCCGATACTTCTCATCCTCAGAGAGCAGATTTCTCTTTTGAGAGTCCAGTGAGCTGAAGATCCAGTCAGTTAAAGTGTCCCATTCTGCCACCTACTACACTGCCTGCTGGGACACAGGTCACCACAGTGAGAACTGATCCACACAGTTTGTACAAAACTCTGTCCTTTTAACAAAGCTTTGAATTCATGAAAAGGTTTCTGCACCACAGGAAGTGACATAATCAGAGGTTAGAGTGGAGTGTCTTCTTCAAATCCAAGGTGAAATGCTACTCTAAAAGGAATTCTAAATACATAGGCGAGATGTCTTGCCAATGAGCAAACAGTGTCTAAACTGCGTTTTCCTGATGTGCCCTGTATATGTACATTTATTTTAATAACGACTAAGCTTTCGGTCAGTCAACCTTCATCAGAGCCCTACACAGGAAAGACTAGGAGGGAAAGAGTGTCTCCTTAGAGGCTACATGACCATAGGAGGCACAGGGGCATGTGTTCCCTCAGATTGGTCAGTTTTTTTTAAAGAGAGTATGCTTAGACATGCAATACATATATATTATTATTTTTACATAGAATTAAGCATAATTAGTATTGCTCTAGAATGCAGGAAGAAAACGATGCAAAACTCTTCAATTTACAGACAGGGCCCTGCCAAGACACAATGCAGACTACTTTTTGTCAAGGGAATATTCACTGTGTATGGATTTGTATTTGGCTCTGGCACAAGACTTTATGTGACAGGTAAGAGATCCATTCCTCAGATTTTTCAGCTGATAAAGAAAGCAAAAGTAATTCATAATTAATCTATATGTCTAATCAGTTTCCAAAATAATTGAAAAAACATCCTGCATTATAGCTCAACAAATATGCACTATTCAATTGTAGCCTGTACAATTGATCATTCAGATTTTCAAGGAATCCATATACACAATTTGCATGTCCTTACTTTTATAGATATACACCATCAGTTAAATGTGTGATATAAATGTAAAGTAATTTGATATAGGGCAAGAAACTTGAACTGTTTACTGAGCTAAGAATCTTGTGTTTTAAATAAGATATTCCATAAAGGATAGATGTTATGAAAAAAATTATGAGTTGGTACATGTGGTTTATTTGTTTATGTAATTAATTGTTTACTTGAATATAGACAGTAAAGCTGGATATAAAACAAATGATGTGGGATATCACGTCTGAAAACTTGTGTAATGGCCCTTTCAAGCAGACTATAAATGTTATAGTTTTTCTTGAAAATCAGACAACAAGCATGTACAAAAACCCAAAGTGACGGTCTACCCAGCGTCCAACCCTGAACCGAATGGGAAGAAGACCCTGCTATGTCTGGCTAGAGACATTTTTCCAGACTTAGTCAAGATCTCATGGAAGATGGAGGATGAATACGGCCAAACACTGGAGGTGCCCGAAACAGAGATGGAACAGCTGGTGCAGGGAGGAAGGACAGACGAACAGTATGATCATTATTGATAGAGAAGATGTACAGGAACAAATACATCTGTTCTGTGGAGCATTAAGGAGGCATTCAAGATGTTTACATACCAAAAGGTAATGTCACGCCCTGACCTGTATGAGCCTTTTTATGTCTCATTTTGGTTTGGTCAGGGTGTGATTTGGGGTGGGCATTCTATGTTCTAATTTGTATTTCTTTGTTTTTGGCCGGGTATGGCTCTCAATCAGGGACAGCTGTCTATCGTTGTCTCTGATTGGGAACCATACTTAAGTAGCCCTTTTTCCCCTCCTTCTGTGTGGGAAGTTAATGTTGTTTGTAGGTGTCTATGCGCCACACAGTGCATGGCCGATCTTTGTTTCGTGTTTTTGTTTCGTGTTTTTGTTTCAGGGAGTTGAACTAATAAACATGTTTCTCAACCCGGCACGCTGCGCCTTGGTCAGTTTTTGAAGATCGTGACAGGTAAAGCCAGCTATTTAAATAGTTTTACATTAGTATGTAATATCCTTTTCATAAGTCATTACTCATGTATATTTATTCATGTAGCACCTATTCAACCATGTAAATTCACTCTGGAGTGCCAGAGAGCGCTCAGTGCGCTCTGGGAATTCTAAATTCAGAGAGGTGTCAGATTGTCAGTTCGTAAATTCAGAGCGCACACTGGACTCTCTGGAGGAGTATCATCAAATCAAATTTATTTATAAAGCCCCCCTTACATCAGCTGATGTCACAGAGTGCTGTACAGAAACCCAGCCTAAAACCCCAAACAGCAAGCAATGCAGGTGTAAAAGCACGATGGCTAGGAAAAACTCCCTAGAAAGGCCAAAACCTAGGAAGAAACCTAGAGAGGAACCAGGCTGTGAGGGGTGGCCAGTAGGGTTGATCCAAGCGTTCTGACCTCACAGCGACAGTCAAGCACCCAAGCTAACTGGCTATAGTTAGCTAGCTTCCTAGTTACTCCCAGACATAAATGAGAGAACACCTCACTCTGACAATTTTTCTCGCCCTAGCAGAGGTGGTTAGGCTCTTTTCAGGTTATCCAGAGCGTTGGTGACTGTAACTGTGCTGCTGGCAACAATTTAATTACGCTTTTTTGCTGAGGTTTACTGACACCGACGATATTTAACGGGGCATTGAGCATTCGTAAGTTATTCTGCGCTCTGGCTCACTCAGATGAGAGTGCTCTGAAATCGGAGTAGATAGCCAAAGCGAATTTATGAACGCACCACATGTAAAAATGGCATATTACCTTTCAGGGCCAGTGTTGTGCCGAACGTCTCCCCCTGCCAGAATTCTCTCCCCCTTCTAATTTCCTTAATTTTGTGGCTAGAGTCAAATGCTTTCTGTGGCACACATCAGAGTCAAATACTTTCTATAGAACAAACTTCACGTCAGAATAGGCAACCAAAATTAATAATTAATGTATGTGTTTTATTAAACATATAGGAGGGAGTAAAATGTTTGCAAACAATAAACATTTCTGAACAACTATGGCTGAATTATTATTCATATGTGACATAAGCGGTCGCTTAGTCAGGGTTTAAACTTACTGTTGAGAGTTGTACCCTTTTCATACATAAGACGGGTCGATAACGACAATTGATTACCTTTCGGGAAAATTGTAGTCCCGCATCAGAAGCGTCTGTACCTTATCAGACAGTAGAATTGTGCTCGGCATAGAATGTTTGGTACTGTTTCCTGACAAGAATCAAAGTTGGTGATTGATAGACTACAGTTAAGTGATAATGCCCAAGAAGCTAAAGTTGGCAGAAAAACGTATTGGTTTGAAAGGTGTAGGCCTAGTCTAGCCAGTTATCTAAACTTGTAGGCCTGTATTTTAAACCCCCCAAAACATTGTATTTCTTTACTATAAGTTAATATATTCTTATTTGTGAACATTGTATTTTATTGAATCTCTTCAGAAGTGGAAACAATAAGATCATAAGATCCCCTTTTCTCGGTTTTCAACCTGCTTGATTCCATCTGCATGTTAAGACGCAGATGTTGTGCCTAGACTCAATAGTGGTGGGAAAATGTGGTTAATATGTTTATTTTGTTTTCTAATAAGGTGGAAACAAGATATAGCTGCATAACCACAGCTCGATCATGTGATGAGTTGTTGGTTATTCAAAGTTGATGGATGTAAAAAAAAAAAAGTGGAGGGTAATTCTTATTCAGAGCAACTAAAACCAATAAACTCCTAAAAAGCTACACAGTATTGCTTCGTTGCAGTGGCGGTTCTAGCTTGTATGGCTCCCTGGGCGAACCCCGCCTTCAGCTCTCCCCCGCAGCCTAACAAAAAAAATGCACCATTCTGCACTAACTGTAATTTTTATTCTGACATTTGGAACAACACAAATAAATAATTATAACATTTAAAACTATATAAATTTTTTATTTTAAAACAAGACTCATAAATATCTAAAATATAAACAAATTTTATAATATAAAAATTGAATTATTACACAACCCTATTGCTAAAAAACACAAATAAAACTATATTGCACAAATCCAATATCACAGAAATACACAAATAGAACACAATTATAAAGAAGAGAACCTGATTGTTGCACTTCAAACAAGAAACACACAAACTAAATTGCACAACTAATTGCACTAGTACTGTACAAAGTTAGAGGTGCGCTATTAGATTCCCCTGCTCCTCGTGCTTCCAGTGGGGAGACCTGAGGTCAACCTGCCCCCTCCCTGTCTCGTACTTCTGAGTGGGAGACCTTCCCAGGCAGTAGCCTGCCTAGCTCACAAACTAGAATCACTCCTACAAGGTTAAAAAATACCCTCTGTGTTCTGTTAGACAGGCAACTCTTTTTCCACAATGTAGCAGGGGTGTAAAGCCATAAAACATACGTCATTATCATCAATTTCTCTCAGCCAATCATCAGTCATTTGTGTAAGTGCTGTACTTGTAGAATGTCCTGCCCTATAAGCGAGTCTGTCAATGTGTGTACTGTATAATATCATATCTGGTTGAATACAAAAGTTTACTAAGGGTTGGTAACAGGCTGATTGGTAAGCTATTTGAGCCAGTAAAGGGGGCTTTACAATTCTTAGGTAGGGGAAGTACCTTTGCTTCCCTCCAGGCCAGAGGGCAAACACTTTCGTGCTACATTGAAGATATGGCAAAATCGTCCGCTATTATCCTCAGTAATTTTCCATCCAAGTCGTCAGACCCCGGTATTGTCAATGTTTGTTGCTGGCATATCATGCCTTTGTTTGCTAATCTTGCCAATGAAAAAGTGATGAAAGTAGTTGACGATATCAGTGGGTTTTGTGATTAATGAGCCATCTGATTCAATGAATGATGGAGCGGAGTTGGCCTTTTTGCCCCAAAACGTATTTAAGGTGCTCCAAAGCTTTTTACGATCATTCTTTGTGTCATTTAGCTTTGTTTCATAGTGTAGTTTCTTTTTATTCAGTTTAGTCACATGATTTCTAAATTTGCAGTACATTTACCAATCGGTTGTGTAGTAAGACGTATTTGCCATTTATTTTGCCTCATCCCTCTCAACCATACAATTTATAGTTTCCTCATCAATCCACAGGAATTGAACAGTTAGACATTTTCTTAATGGGTGCATGCTTATTAGTAACTGGGATAAGAAATTTCATAAATGTGTCAAGTGCAGCGTCTGGTTGCTTCTCATAACGGAACAACACATTCTTTACATAAGCAACACATGAATAACTACAAAACTTATTGTATGACCTCTTATACACTATATTAGGCCCAGTCTTTGGAACTTTGGTTTTCCTAGATATGGCTAGCATGTTGTGATCACTACATCCAATAGATTTGGATACTGCTTTCAAGCAAATCTCTGCAGCATTAGTAAAGATGTGACCAATACACGTTGATTATTTAATTCCTGTGCTGTTTGTAACTACCCTGGTCGGTTGACTGATAACCTGAACCAGGTTGCAGGCAATTAGTTACAGTTTAAAGCTTTCTCTTGAGTGTCCTGATGAAAGCCTGTCAATATTTAAATCACACAGAAAATATACCTCTCTGTTGATATCACATACATTATAAAGCATTTCACACATGCTATCTAGATACTGACTGTTAGCACTTGGTGGTCTATAGCATCTTCCCACCAGAATGGGCTTTAGGTTAGGGAGATGTAGCCATATTATTAACAGTATTTAACATGAGATCCTCTAAGCTTTACAGGAATGTGGTTCTGAAATTAATCTTCCACACCTACACCACTGGCATTTCTGTCTTTTCTGTAGATCTTGTAACCATGTATTGCTACCACTGTATCATCAAATGCATTATATAAGTGAGTTTGAGAGATTGTCAGAATATGAATGTCATCTGTTACACATATGTAAGCGTGGGCTATTTTTAGCACTATTCTGGGATGCTTGATTGTTTTTATTGCTTTACTGGGAAGCTAAGGAGAGGTAGACATGCTCAGGTTATTTAAGTTAGTGCATGATGAGCTGCACACAGTGGACTTCCTGCCAGGGCACACCGCCTCAGTGCTATCAGTATAACTCTTGTTCATAGGTGATAAAAAAAATTGTGTCTCTGTCTGAATTTGTCTATGATTGATGCAAATATTGTGGACACATGTAATTGCTTCAGACTTCTGCTAATATACTTTCGTCTCAATGCGCTGTTGTTTTAAATGCCACTGTATTGTTGCTGTTTTCTGCTGAATCTTTAAAGGTTGAATGAAACATTGAATCATTATATTTTGTACTAAATAATAATAATTCAAACCTTGTGCATGTCAATGTGTACTATACTATATTATCCAAACTATACTTCAGTAAAGATTTGTGAAATCAGTTAGTCTGTGATAATTTCTTATTCTTATTCATATTGTTCAATAGAGAACACATCTTTAGATTTTCCCAATTCTTAAAACCCCATAATCACTGAACATGGAATGTGATATAACAATATGCCTTTTACATTAATTGCAGGACCTTTCATTTTGAACATGGTGCATATTGTGTTCCCTCCTTAAAAATAAAATGAATATCACATTTTACTTTTATGATTGTGGGACCTACCCACTGCATACACTTGAATAAAGGTACATTTCAAGTTTTCTGAAAAAATTAGGAGAGCAAATCTTGATGTTTTCTGAAAGTTGCCCTGCAATATCTGTCATAGGTACATTATCTATGTATTTGATTAATACAAAAATATTTACCTATATATTTCATTATTAAATATCTAGGCCTATGAGCTCTAAATATGTATTATTATCCAAAATAATATTTAGTAATTTTTTTCAATAAATAAGAGTTTTCTAATGAGGTATTTAAAATCTTAAATTATTTCATTATTACACCATGAATTATGAAATATCCAGTTTTTTTTTGCTTTAAAGAACTAAATGCTGAGTGATAATTAGTCTATGCGTGTAATCATACATTTGTGCTTTTTTACATTGATACAATGTTTTTGAATAGATTTTTTTTACCTTGATTGGGCTTGTATGAATAGTGACATTTTTCTTGCATAACACAGTCTACTCAAAATAACCAAATTGCTCAGAATAACTATACTGAGCAAACATGTAAAGTGTTGATCTCATGTTTCATGAGTTGAAATAAAATGTCCCAGAATTTTTCCATCCACACAAAAAGCTTATTTTTCACAAAGCTTGTGCACAAATGTTTTACATCTGGGTTAGTGAGCATTTCTCCATCCACCTGACAGGTGTGGCATATGAAGAAGCTGATTAAATGGCATGATCATTACACAGGTGCACCTTGTGCTGGGGACAGTACGTCCAACCGGCCTCACAACCGCAGACCATGTGTAACCACACCAGCCCAGGACCTCCACATCAGGCTTCTTCACCTGTGGGATCATCTGAGACCAGCCACCCAGACAGCTGATGAAACTAAGGTGTATTTATGTCTATAATAAAGCCCTTTTGTGAGGAAAACTAATTCTGATTGGCTGGGCCTGGCTCCCCAGTGGGTGGACCTACCTCCCAAGTGGGTGGGCCTATGCCCTATCAGGGCCCACTCATGGCTGCGCCTCTGCCCAGTCATGTGAAATCCATAGATTAGGGCCCAATGAATTGATTTCAATTGACTGATTTCATTATATGGAACTGTAACTCAGTAATATCTTTGCATGTTGCGTTTATATTTCTGTTCAGTATTTCTGTTCAGTATATATCCTTTCACATGATGATGGGTTTAATGTTCGTTGCCTTTGTGAAAGAAATGGTGCTGCAAAGTATTGGAAATGGTGTTCAGTTCTGTGCTGTTTTGTCACAATAATAGAAAATAAAGTCTAATTAAAACCCCGAAAACACCTCACATATTCTGTTTTCAACCTGTTTACTTGAATCTGCATCTTCCGACGCAGATGTTGAGCCTAGACTCTCTTGTGTTGGAAAAAAGTGGTTATTTATATGGTTTTCTAATGAAAGGTGACACGGTAGTTACTGAAAACAAGCTATGTACATGGCAGGTAGCCTAGCGGTTAAGAACGTTGGGCCAGTAACTGAAAGGTCTCTGGTTCGAATGCTCCTGATAAGAGCATCTGCTAAATTACGTACATGTAAATGATAACCCCAGTTCGAGCGTGTGATGAGTTGTTGGTTATATAAAAAAATTCACCTTTTTCATTTCTTTTTGTTGGTTCGAGGCTGACACCTAAAGCTTTATAACGAGCAGTGATACTAGCAAGAGCCGTGTGCGGGTTTATTCTTTTTTCTCATCTGGGTTCGGGTCTTGCAATACAATTCAATAGTATTACAGTCATGGGCAGACAAGACCATTCCACATATCTTAAAAAACTTCTGTCTTTGGTTGAAAAAAAGACTACAGAGTTCCAAACTGCTTTTGGAAGCAACGTCAGCACAAGAACTGTTAGTCGGGAGCTTAATGAAATTGTTTTCTTTGGCAGAGCATCCGTACACAAGCCTAAGATCACCATGCGCAATGCCAAGCATTGGCTGGAGTAGTGTAAAGCTCACCAATGGAAATGCTTTCTCTGGAATGATGAATCACGATTCACCATCTGTCAGTCCGACAGATTAATCTGGGTTTGGTGGATACCAGGAGGACGCTATCTGCCCCAATGCATAGTGCCAACTGTAATGTTTGGTGGAGGAGGAATAATGGTCTGGGGGTGTTTTTCATGGTTTGGGCTAGGGCCCTTAGTTCCAGTGAAGGGAAATATTAACACTACAGCATAAAATTACATTATAGACAATTCTGTGCTTCCAAGTTTGTGGCAACAGTTTGGGGAAGGCCCTTTCTTGTTTCAGAATGACGATGCCCCCATGCAAAAAAAGCAATGTCCATACAGAAAGGGTTTGTCGAGAGTGGTGTGGAAGAAATTTACTGGTCTGCACAGAGCCCTGACCTCAACCCCATCAAACACCTTTGGGATTAATTGGAACGCTGACTGTGAGCCAAGCCTAATCGTCCAAAATCACTGCCCGACCTCACTAATGCTCTTGAGGATGAAGGAAAGCAAGTCCCCTGCAGTAATGTTCCAACATCTAATGGAAAGCCTTCCATGAAGAATGGAGGTTGTTATAGCAGCAAAGGGGGGACCAACTCCATATTAATGCCCATGATTTTGGAATGAGATGTTCGACGGGCAAGTGTCCACATACTTTTGTTCATGTTGCGTAACAAAACAATTGATCTAAAAATAACAGATTTTCCCTTACAATAAATAAACCTACCCCCTACAAATATGTAAATGTATTATAATCCATGTAAGAATTCACACGAGACGCACTATAGCATACACGTAGCCTACAACATATTTACCGTACTACGTTGTATACAAAGACCGCTTCCAGCTGCCCCCTGGTTGCGATTCAAAATATTTATTCAGATATTCAAATCCTCCTGCGACAAAAGGGGTCAAATTAAGATCAGACATTTGTAAAACCAGACACTCCTGTAATCTACATCAACATCTAAATTGCCTGATTGTGTACAATAATCCCTTCATCCAAACCCTGCCTGATATTTTTGTTCTACTGTTATTTCTGACTATTCAATTAGATCATATTTAGATGGGTTCTTTTGAGTGTCAATGACAAACCAAAATAGGAAAAAGTACAGCATGGTTGTGATGCTGCAGGTGGCAGTGTGCAATAATCATCTTTTCATATCCAGTCCATTGTTGTCATTTACCAGATGAAAAATGATAGACTTCGATAGCCTACAACTTGTGTTATAATGCCGTTTTTATATGTGTAATAAATGTATAAGACTACACTGAGATTTAATTTTACCTTCCCTGTACATTATATCTTCCATTGATATGACTAGCCATATACTGTCATTGCTGTACTACTGAACTGAACTTTAATGGCACTACCCATGTGTTACTAACAGTGAAGCTCATCCAGTGCAGTGTTCTATGCAGCAGTACGGCGAAACCTGTAAACCATGCCCACTCTTTCACGGCCCAGAAAACCTAAACTTGATACCGAATTAAGCCGTCAGTTATTTGAGTGGTGCCACAGTCTTGGAATTGGGCTTCAATATAACAAATAAAAAATATTAGGGCATGGGAATTACAGTAATCACATGGGCTTGAACTGCTGCCTCAGCATAAAATCACATATCCCTGAGAAATAGAGGCATGGAGTTTACAACAACACGCTGGTGTCATTTTTATGAACCTCCCTTTTGTTATCTTTTCCACATGTTGCTGTGATTTATATTATGGCTGATCGGAGTCCCAGAAAGCACTAGGGCCAGGCAAGGTTCTGTGCTAGCCACTGACTCCTGTCACGTCCAGGCCTGAGTTTTACAGGCTGGCGTGTTTAGTTTCGTTTTTGGTGTAGGGTTTTTCTGTTCTAGGTGTTCTATTTCTATGTTGGGTAAATGGTTCCCAATTAGAGGCAGCTGAGTGTCGTTACCTCTAATTGGGAACCATATATATGTTTGTGGTTTTGCACTAGGGTTTTGTGGGTTATTGTGTTTGTTACATAGCTTAAGTGTTTGTTCTATGTTACGATCTTCGTTAGTTTTGTTTGATTATTTTCCCAGTTATGTCGTTTAATAAATATGTATACTGGAAGCATCGCTGCGTCTTGGTCCGTCACTTCAGAAGATCGTGACAACTCCCTTCTTCTCACACAGTTCATTCACACATCTCCCGTAACTCAAATGAGCAGCCTTTGCCTGGCTGGGTCTAAAATGTCACCCTGTTCCCTGGTGCACTACTTTTGACAAGGGCTCCAGAGAAGAGTAGCACACTGTATAGGGAATAGGGTGGCATTTCAAATGCAACCCGTCTTCACCTCCTTTCAGACCCCCCTGACAATCATTAATGTGGCAACTACTGACTGAGTGAGTAAAGCCTCTTCGTGTAGGTACGGGGCTCCATACACACACACGATGACCTAGAGTGAAATGTGTCACCTTAATAATTCAGCTGCAGTCTCCGAGCCACGGCTCTACTTATTAGATTGGTACTGGTACGTACAGTATGTAGTACATAAACAAGAGTCAGCCAGAAGAGCACTTCAGTTTAGTTTTTTTTTCTTCACTTCTCCTTATGAAGGTATGCAATACTTACCAACAATACTACTTCACTTTTTGATGTTTACTTTCCTTGTTTTGTCAAACCACACTATCTTTAATCAGAGTGCAGTATTCATTTAGTTTCATAGTGGAAATGTTTTCTGGCAAGTTTCTCACTTCAATTCTGCTTGGTGGAGAGCAGTGACAGTAGTTGCCGTTTAAGACCAGGGAGGGCAATAATATTTTTTAGGCACATGGCCTTAGTTCTATAACATCTATTGGATGACTGTCATTCATATTCCAGTCACCCAGCTCAATTTAAAATTGTTAGGTTTAGGCATAATAGTACTTGTTACTAACTTTTTTTCCTATACCCATCATGAGGTTATGAATGATAGCCTACGAATGAAAGTTTATAGCGTAGGTGATGTCATAAGTGAAGATCTGAAGGATCAGGTTACAGTGGGTCCGCTCTATAGCGCCCTCTCTCTCCCACAGAGGTGGAGGGGGCCGCTTAATGGCGGTCGTAAAATACTCTGCTTCTGAGCTCTGTAGTATCGAGATTGGAAAGTGACTGTGGAACACAGAGAGACACTTGGACATCAAAAGGTTTTTCTGTATTCCAAGCAGTTGGAGTGGTCGGTGGACACTAAAGGAACAGTCATGTTGAGTTTGTTTCATTTTGTGACCTCATGAAGGACAGGAGACACACATTACTGTTTCTTTGTTTGTATACCGTCACGCCCAGATCTGTTTCACCTGTCCTTGTGCTTGTCTCCACCCCCCGCCAGGTGTCACCCATCTTCCCCATTATCCCCTGGATACCTTATACCTTCTTATTTTCAATGACGGCCTAGGAACAGTGGGTTAACTGCCTGTTCAGGGGCAGAACGACAGATTTTTACCTTGTCAGATGGGGGAATTGAACTTGCAACCTTTCGGTTACTAGTCCAACGCTCTATATACACTTCTTAATTATTGGGTTTGCATCAGAATGTTGTATAAAATAAATGATTGAGTATAGGAATACTTTTGTAAAGATAACAATGTGATCTTAATTTTCTAAATGAGAATAGTTTTTCATAGTAATTTAGGATTAGTCGTGGCCACGCCCCCATGAGCACAGACATTACACGGAGTCGTGGAACACCCCCTTTTCTACTAAAAGTATAAAACTCACTTCCGACAAAATTTACATTAGAACAGAAAACATGGAAGATGTCACTACATGTTGAAATGGTTGGCAATTCTACCAAAGGACAAGACCAGAGAATGTGGAGATCATTCCAACGTTGAAATGACTTAGAAATCTACAAACTAAAGAACAGGTATTCAGGCTGCAGCTGTTTAAGTGCTTTAGTCTGGTAAATGCAACTGGTCGACCGAATGGTACTCTGACGTATCCATTATAACAAGTTACAACTAAGAGAGACTTTGATCTCTGGTGGACAAACCAGAGACTTTCTGTTGAATTGCAATTTCTTTTCGAATTAATGGTTGTTCATGTTCAAAGTATTAGCATTTCCATGAGTGTAGTTATCAACTCTGAATTTCCCGCTCTGGAGCTGTCCCCACACATTTCCTTTGTCTACTAAGCCGTCACTGTCACATCTGCTCCTGCCACACCCTCTAGTGGTCATATCGGCTTGACCTGCAGCCATTTCCCCAGTACACTCTCTCCTCCTCCCTTTCTGTTTGTGTGATTGTTTGGTTGGAGACCGGTGTGCTGGAGTCAGAGAAGATCCCTATCAGCTGCAACTCGTTCCATTATCAAGACCTCTTCAAATATTCAGTCCTGCCACTTCTACTCTGCCAGGTCGTAATCTCTGCTCAGTCAGTTTATGCTTCTAGCTATTATTATCATTATCTAAGATCATGTTACCCTGCTGTACTTGTTTCCCTGCCTGACGCTGTTTATCCTCTGACTGCAGTTTTGCCGTCCTGACTCTGGCTCCTGTCTCCTGTTACACATCTCACCACCCTGCTACCCTGTTCTGGACTCACCATACCACCACTCTCTTGGATTCCCCTCTGGACCTGTTTACCCTATTCCAACCCAGCACTCTCCAATCCCAGCCTCCACATCTGGTTTTCTACAACTCATCTGAGCTTCCCCGGAACTGCACTCCATCTCCCTGTGTTACAATAAATTCCTTGGTTCATTCATCTGTTTCCTCGTCCGATTCTGCTCTTGGGTTCCCCTGTGCCGCTCCGCGTAACAGTCATATCGGTTTTGTCCACTAGGGACTTTTCTTTGTGTCATGTCAGTAACCAATGTGTAACTATTGTTTGTGTGTTTATGTAATTCTGTGGTTGGTTAGTTAGTTAACCTCTCAGGGATCATTGGGGCGCTAGCGCCCCACTCCCGACACCACCAGGTAAAATGTAAAGCGCCAAATTCAAAATCCCAAAGTTGAATTATTAAAAATCCACCAATATACAAGTGTTTCATACTCATCAAAAGCTCTGTTTCTTGGCAATATCACAGCGTTGTCAGATTTCAAAAAGGCTTTACGGCGAAAGCACTACATTTGATTGTTTGAGGACAGCACCTCACATACTTTTCACACAGCCATGAATTCATTAGCCAGCGTGGCACACACATAACACATTTCACAGCAAAAACAAATCAATTACCTGTTGAAGAACTTCTGCTGAGGTCATCCTAAGTGTCCAACGAAGACAATCCATGGTTCTTTTGTTAGAAAAAGTAATGTATTATATCCATAAATCTCCATTTGGTTCACGCGTCATAGTCAGAAACGACAGCCTCCACTAGTCCATTGAAACGTGGCGCGAACTCGTTCATCTTATACCTATAAACTTGTCCAAGAACAATCAAACATCATTTTAAATGTATCCTTAGGAACACTTTTACGTATATTTACTATAATAAATCAACCGGAATATAAACTGAGCTCTACAGACCGAGGGAAACACAGTGCGCGCTTGGCGAGAGCGCGTGC
This sequence comes from Hucho hucho, assembly GCA_003317085.1. NCBI lineage: Eukaryota > Metazoa > Chordata > Actinopteri > Salmoniformes > Salmonidae > Hucho > Hucho hucho. Next base: position 19,781 of record QNTS01003184.1, read on the forward strand.
CCAGTCCTATAGAGTTCCAAAGAGGCACTTCCTGATTCTCTCTTCTTCTCTGTTCTAACTCATCTGAACAGCATGAAACCACTTTCTAGAGACAAAGGACATCCAGAGGAAGCGATAGGTACTGCATTCATATGCCCTTTTATGGGCATTTTCATGAGGGAGGGGTTCCAAATGAGGCACTCTGTGAAAACCACTTTCTCCAGGACAGAAATTCCTTGGGGTTTTGCCTGCCATATCCGTTCTGTTTTACACACAGACAAATGGTTAACAGTTTTACAAAATTCAGAGTGTTTCCTATCCAATGGTACCAAATATGTGCATATCCTATTTTCTGGGCCTGAATGGGAGGCATTTTACTTTGGGCACGCCAGGCTCTCCAAAACGGTCAAGTTGTGCAGTGATCCCTAAGAAGTTAATAAATGTAACAATCTACCTTCAATGAAGGTAGTCTGCAGATAGATTACATTCTACCTGCAGCCTGCTTTCATTACATTCCGTCGTCTAGCAGACACTCCCATCCAGAGTGACCCACAGGAGCAACCAGGATCAAGCGCACGCCCAAGGGCACATCGACAGATCTCCCACCAAGTCAAATCATGGACTGAAACCAGCAACCTCTCGGCCACCGGCCCAAACTCCCAACCGCCAGGCCACCAACCATCCAACATCATAGTCATAGTCAACATAGCTACTAGAACTAACGAGTTAGTAAACCTGCTACAATCACGCAGTACAGTGTGATTAACACATACACATGTTAAGCAGATGTTAATGTGGGTGTAGCGAAATGCTTTCAGTACCAGATTAGTTATCTGATCCGTTGATCTTTTGAATGGGTGGACAAAATTTCAGCTCATGCTGCAAGAGCTCTCATAGGTTGGAAGTCATTATAATGAATTACGGTATAAGTCTATGGAAGGGGGTGAGAACCATAAGCCTGCTAGATTTTGTACTTAAGTCAATATACCCCATAGGAGGACAGAAAACAACTGTCCTCTGACTACACCATGGTGCTATCCCAGAGAGTGCTGTTGAGGCAACTGTAGACCTTCATTGCAAAACAGTGTGTTTTAATCAGTTTTATGGTGACATTAATATATTTAGTAAAGTTTTATCTGAAAAGGATAACTTTAAAATGTTACTATTTACATTTTTCTGAAATGTACTGGTCCTCCCCCTCAGAGGAGACTCAACTGGATAGTCAACTCCAAAATAGTCAATTCCTCGACTCCTTGACTACCGAGAGTCGGAGTCAACCCCAAAAATCCTGGAGTCGTTTATAGAAAAATAGCCTAGGCAGCAAGGCTGACATAGGCTACTGATTAGTCTTGAATATGATGGTTAGTAGAGATTGTCAGACGGCTCCAAAGCCATTGCTAATCAATTACCCAGTTCAATAGGGTGCGTGCACACACTCTGACATTGCAGCTGTAGCAAACATTTGCTCATTTTGGTCAGTTTGTCCATAGGTGTGTTGTTCTTTACTCAGATCACCACATCCTCTTAACTTTGGTGACCAATAAACCTTAAATGGTATATAAAAACGCTGTAAATGAATAAAAACAGAACATCAGTGATAGCAGATCATGTAGCCAAATATCAACCGTCCACATTCATAAGACTGAAAACATATAGCCATTGGTCTGTTACGTGAACAAGTTTTCTATTCAACTTGATTTCTCAAACATGATTTACAGGCTTATGTTTTACCACCATCTTGTGGAAAAAGACACATGGGCGCAATGTCAGTATTAAAAGAGCAATATGGAACTGGTACATAGAGGTCTACATCAAAAGTTAGGAGGACCTTGAACAAGGATACACCTAGAATTTATCACTTAGCGGAGTAGTATTGAGTCTGGTACGAAGACTATAATGGTTGAATTTAGACAGTGAATGGGTATGTCCATAATATCAATTTTCTTCCTTCATTGAATACGTGGAGGCATTGGCTAGTGGCCTTTCCACCATATTTCTTTCAAATAAGTGAAGGGAAGTGAACAAGTGCACACTTTGGGAGGAAGGAGAGATATTATAATTGGAACATAGCCCTTGTCAACGACCACAGGAAGTGACATCAGATTGAAGGAGCAATTAGTGACAATTTTTCACCTCACATCATCTCTGCTCCAACTTAACACAATTATCTTAAGGTTAAATAGACATCTCAGAATCATCAAAGAAATGTCTCTAGGCTCTGTTGTCATTCTATGCTCACTTTATTTAAGTACTGTATATTTTGTTCCTACAATGCACCCTAGTCATGGAGCAACTGGAAACAGTGTCTCTGTCTGAATTTAAGTCTATGATTGATACAAAGATTGTGGACACTTCTAATTGCTTTTAACTTTTGCTAATATATTTGTCTCAGTGTGTTGCTGTCAATTGTCATTGCAGTGGCAGTGGCAGGGCAGAAATTGGGCCAGGAGATATAATGGATTAGGACAGAGGGAAAGGCTGTCTCCTTCAGCTGCAAAGACAATGATCAGTGTACAACGTATGTCTACTGGTACCCGAAAGAAGGAGGGAGAACATTTTACCTTGATTCTCGAGCTGCGAATGAATCAAGCTGTGAATTAATGAAAAAGACAGTGTTTTGCACCACAGGAAGTGACATTGTCAGAGGAACTGTTTGAAACGACACACTCCAGATGGTTTTTCACCTCTCATCTTCATAATCGACTATATGATCCAAACCATACTTCAGTAAAGATCTGTTAAATCAGTCTGATGTTCAGTGTTATATATAACGTGTAGCTTTTTATTTCCCCAATTCTTAAGCAAAGATTCACTGAACATGGACTGTGATATAATAATATTCTCTCTTTTTCTGGGTAAGTGATTTATCCAACCGGTATCCATATATTTGAATGGAGTAACTCAACTGTGAATTTTTTTGTGATCCACTTCTGTTTTACAGTGGCTGCTTCAGGACTGCAACAGGACCAGATATCAGAGACAAGGAGAGTGAAAGAGAGTGTCATCTTCAGCTGCAAAGTTACTGTTCGGTGTTCAAGTAACACAGTCCACTGGTACCAGAAGGAAGAGGGTAAAGCCTTAACTTGGATTCATTCTGATGCCAATTCTGACAGCAGTGCTACCACAGATTTCTTTGTTTGGAGGGAGTCTGCGTCTCACCCCAGTGAGCTGAGGATCCAGTCCGTTAAAGAGCACAATTCTGCCACCTACTACTGTGCCTGCTGGGTCTTGGGAACCCACAGTGAGAACTGATCCACACAGCCTGTACAAAACCTCTGTGGGTTTTAATAAAGCTTTGAATTCATGAAAAGGTTTATAAACCACAGTAAGTGACATAATAAGAGGTTAGAATGTAGAGTCTTCTTCATATCCAAAGTGGAATGCAATTTTAAAAGGAATTATAAATACATAAGCAAGATGTCTTGCCAATGAGCAAACAGTGACTAAACTGCATCTTCTTGATGTGTCCTGTATACGTACATTGTGTGCAGAGGTTGGACAGAGGTTTGTGTGCTTTTTAGGTATATCTGGGTAAAACAGTCTGAATAACTTATTTACATAAGTATTCAGATCGTTTGCTATAAGACTCAAAATTGAGCTCAGGTGCATCCAGGATTCCCTTTTATCATCCTTGAGATGTTTCTACAACTTGATTGGAGTCCACCTGTGCTAAATTCAATTAACTGGACATGATATGGAAAGGCACACCCCTGTCTGTATAAGGTCCCACAGTTGACAGTTCATGTCAGAGCAGAAAGCAATCCATGAGGTCGGCAGAATTGTCCGTAGAGCTCAGAGACAGGATTTTGTTGAGACACAGATCTGAGGAATGGTACCAAAAAATGTCTGCAGCATTGAACGTCCCCAAAAACACAGTGGGCCCTGTTTTGAAACCATTGGATTCAGTATTCCATTCAGCAATACGTTTTATCACTGGGGACGATTTTAGAACTCATCACTGTATTCTTTACAAACATGTGGGATGGACCTCTCTTATATTTATTTACAATGCAGTTGTAAACCCTTTGGTCTCCACAGAATTGGGAAAATCAGCTTTTAGTTTTTTTGCCCATTGTGTGGAACAATATGCAACATTTCTTGCAATTAGATATTCTGGTGCCTTTCAGGCATTTTTTATTATTGATTGGAGACTTTTATGTTACCGAATGCGATTGCTTTTCTTAAATATATTTAATGTTGTGTATTATGTGTTTAATTATACTGTTTTGTAGGGCTGAAAAAAGTCAAGGGGTCTGACATTTTTCTCTAAACACTTTGTGCATCTGTTGGTCACAGATACTTAAAAAAAAAAACTGGAGGGGCAAGGATCAGTAAACCAGTCAGTATCTGGTATGACCTCCATTTGCCTCAGGGAGTGTGACACATCTCCTTCGCATAGTGTTGGTCAAGCTGTTAATTCTGGCTGTGGAATGTTGTCCCACTCCTCCTGAATGGCTGTGTGAAGTTGCTGGATATTTGAGGCAACTGGAACACGAGGTAGTACAGGTCGATCCAGAGCATCCCAAACATGCTCAATGGAAGAACTGGGACATTTTCAGCTTCAAGGAATTGGGTACAGGGCACTCCGTTCACAATGTTGACATCAGAAAACAGCTCGCCCACAGGACACTATACACTCAGTCTGCCATCTGCCCGGTACAGATTCATCTGTGAAGAGCACACTTCTCCAGCCTGCCAGTGGCCATCGAAGGTCAGCATTTACCCACTGGTCAATTTCCACACCGAACTGCAGTCAGGTCATGACCCTGGTGAGGACGACGAGCACGCAGATGAGCGTAGATAAATGGTAGCGTAGATAAATGAACATTCAATTCTCTGGCAACAGCTCTGGTGGACATTCATGCAGTCAGCATGCCAATTGCAGGCTCCCTCAAAACTTGTGTTGTGTGATAAAACTGCACATTTTAGAGTGGCCTTTAGTTGTCCGAAGCACAAGGTGCAACTTTGTAATGATCATGCTATTTAATCAGCTTCTTGATATGCCAAACCTGTGAGGTGGATGGATTATCTTGGCAAATAAGAAATACTCACTAACAGTGATGTAAACAAATTTATGCACAACATTTGAGAGAAGCAAGCTTTTTGTGAGTAAAGAACATTTCTGGGATATTTTATTTCAGCTCATGAAGCATGGGAACAACACTTAACATGTTGCATTTATATTTTAGTTCAGTGTGTGTGTGTGTGTGTATGTTTATACAGTTGAAGTTGGAAGTTTACATACACCTTAGCCAAATACATTTAAACTCAGTTTTTCACAATTCCTGACATTTAATCCTAGTAAAAATCCCCTGTTTTAGGTCAGTTAGGATCACTACTTTACTTTAAGAATGTGAAATGTCAGAATAATAGTAGAGAGAATAATTTATTTCAGCTTTTATTTCTTTCATTACATTCCCAGTGGGTCAGAAGTTTACATACACTCAATTCGTATTTGGTTGAATTGGCTTGAAATTGTTTAACTTGGGTCAAACATTTCAGTAGCCTTCCACAAGCTTCCCACAATAAGTTGGGTGAATTTTGGCCCATTCCTCCTGACAGAGCTGATGTAACTGAGTCAGGTTTTAAGGCCTCCTTGCTCGCACATGCTTTTTCAGTTCTGCCCACAAACTTTCTATAGGATTGAGGTCAGGGCTTGGTGATGGCCACTCCAAAACCTTGAATTTGTTGTCCTTAAGCCATTTTGCCACAACTTTGGAAGTATGCTTGGGGTCATTGTCCATTTGGAAGACCCATTTGTGACCAATCTTTAACTTCCTGACTGATGTCTTGAGATGTTGCTTCAATATATCCACATAATTTTCCTACCTCATGATGCCGCCTATTTTGTAAAGTGCAACCGTCCCTCCTGCAGCAAAGCACCCCGACAACATGATGCTGCCACCCCCGTGCTTCACGGTTGGGATGGTTTTCTTTGGCTTGCAAGCCTCCCCCTCTTTTCTCCAAACATAACGATGGTCATTATGGCCAAACAGCTCTATTTTTGTTTCATCAGACCAGAGGTCATTTCTCCAAAAAGTAAGGTCTTTGTCCCCATGTACTGTTGCAAACCATAGTGGTTTTGGAGCTGTGGCTTCTTCCTTGCTGAGCGTCCTTTCAGGTAATGTCGATGTGGGACTCATTTTACTGTGGATGTACATTCTTTTGTGCCTGTTTCCTCCAGCATCTTCACAAGGTCCTTTGCTGTTCTGGGATTGATTTGCACTTTTCGCACTAAAGTACGTTCATCTCTAGTAGACAGAACGCGTCTCCTTCCTGAGCGGTATGACGGCTGTGTGGTCCCATGGTGTTTATACTTGTGTACAGTTGAATGTGGTACCTGCAGGCATTTTGAAATTGCTCCCAAGGATGAACCAGACTTGTGGAGGTCTACAAATTTGTTTCTGAGGTCTTGGCTGATTTCTTTTGATTTTCCCATGATGTCAAGCAAAGAGGCACTGAGTTTGAAGGTAGGCCTTGAAATACATCCACAGGTACACCTCCAATTTACTCAAATGATGTCAATTAGCCGATCAGAAGCTTCTAAAGCCATGACTTCATTTTCTGGAATTTTCCAAGCTGTTTAAAGGCACAGTCAAATTAGTGTATGTAAACTTCTGACCCACTGGAATTGTGATACAGTGAATTATAAGTGAAATAATCTGTCTGTAAACAATTTTTGGAAAAATTACTTGTGTCATGCACAAAGCAGAAGTCCTAACTGACTTGCCAAAACTATAGTTTGTTAACAATACATTATTGGAGTGGTTGAAAAACAAGTTTTAATGACTCCAACCTAAGTGTATGTAAACCTCCGACTTCAACTGTGTATATATATATATATACAGCAGGGGCGGACTGAAACAACAATTCAGGCCGGGAATTTTACTCCATCCCAGGCCAATCTGTTCACACAAACCAGACCGCAAATTTGTAGGCTAACCCTCGGAGAGCATCCTTGTACCCTTGGGCATTGCTTCGGGTGGCAGGTTTTATGGTCACATCCTTTTCAATTCTTTCCATAATGATTACCACATCTGTGTAAAGTGCACGGTCAGGCTATGCAAAGCTTCCAAATACTTTCCTCAAGGCCTCGTCTTTGGCCCACCAGCGTGTTTCAACAATTGCATCAAGCCGTGTCTCCTGTCCTCCCTGGTTTCCTCCCATAGCTACATGCGCTTGTAGGAATCTCGAACAAACACTGCAATTTCTAACCAGACACCTAGGTATTTGTAGTTGTCCACGTAATCTAAGTCAGAACCATCCAGAGTAGTGATGCTGGACATATGGGCAGGTGCGGGCAGCGATTGGTTGAAGAGCATGCATTTAGTTTTACTTGCTTTTAAGAGCAGTTGGAAGGAGAGTTGTATGGCATTGAAGCTCGACTGGAGGGTAGTTAACACATTGTCCAAAGAAGGGCCAGAAGTATATAGAATGGTGTTGTCTGCGTAAAGGTGGATCAGAGACTCACCAGCAGCAAGAGCGACATCATTGATGTATACAGAGAAGAGAAGCGGCCCAAGAATTGAACCCTGTGGCACCCCCATAGAGACTGCCAGAGGCCCAGACAACAGGCCCTCCGATTTGATACACTGAACTCTATCAGAGAAGTAGTTGGTGAACCTGGTTAGGAGACTCTCCTGTGATCAATGCGAAGAAGCCCCTGTATTGTCCCTGCATATTAGCTGCTCCGTCTGTTGAATTACCAACACACTGTTTGATATCTATGTCCATCTTCTCAAGGGTCTGTTTAACAAGGTCCACAAAGTACTATCCAGTCGATGACCGCAAGGAGTCTCTCGTGGACAACATCAGTGACATATCGCAGAACTACTGCACACTGGTCTTCGGATGTTAAATCCTGTGTAGTGTCCATTTGTACTGAGAACATCCCTGCCTTTCTCACTTCAATAGCAATTGTCTGCTGAATCAACATTCTGATGACTTGAATTGCCTTATTTGCTGTTATTTTGGTCATCATAGTTACCAAGGACCCTCTTCCTTTACTTCCCATCTGATTCTTGCTCTTCTCAATGCAATCACTAACATGCTCTTCTAGGCAGACATCATATTCGCTTAGCAACAATATAAGCTTAAGAGACCACTCTTTATTTTTCCAGAGCTGTATTAATGTAGCCTACTGATACACTAACGATAGTGAGTATGATAAGAACATTTTCTTTGCATAGGTGGAAAAGGAAGCAGCAGTAGGGCTTCAGGTGCTCCTGCAGAACTGGAGATGGTGGTCAGTTCAGAGTCAGACTCAGAGCAGGAACCTGTAGGTACAACTTAAGAGCACAAACCTAAACATGTAGGCTATGATTTTAGATTAATATGTGCTTTATTAATGAGATTATCAGTAGGACTGTAATCGGGGGGCATACAATCGATGACTGCACAAGTAATATAAATGTAAATTTAGGTTATTTACAATGTTAATCTCATTCTGCAGAGCAACCAGATGTGCAGAGAGAGAGCGAGAGAGAGGTTCAGAGCGCAGTACAGGGAAAATAGAAAGGAACAACGAAAGCACTGAAAATCCATTTTATTATTTTGTCCATTATTTTTTCAGTACCACCCAAAACAACCCCCTCAAAGAGTCATTCCCAATGTATTCCACTCCAAAGATGGCACAAACAGAAAATGTCTGACATACAATGAATTAGCTCACTCCTTATTCTGCTCAGTATGTCTTGCATTCGCAAAACCTTCAGCCAGTGATAGTGCATTTGTCAAAGGAGGCATGCAGGCCTGGAAACATGCCCATCAGACAGTACAGGAACATGAGTGAAGCAAGACCCATAGAGAAAGTGCAGAAGTCCTTTTCCTCAGAGCCAGCAAAGTAGACATCCGTACCCTTCTGAGTGATAAGCAAATATCAGTTCAACGAGACCAAGACAGAAAGAGGAGGCAGGTCATGGAACATGTGATTCATGTAGTCAAAGTTATTGGTAAATATGGGCTTGGCTACAGAGGACACAGATGAAATGGTGAAATGCAAGGCGCCAAATTCAAAATCCAAAAGTTGAATTATTAAACATGCATCAATATACAAGTGTTTCATAGTCATCAAAAGCTCTGCTTCTTGGCAATATCACAGCATTGTCAGATTTCAAAAAGGCTTCACGGCGAAAGCACCACATTTGATTGTTTGAGGGTAGCACCTAACATATTTTTGCCATTACCATAATTTCATAAGCCTCCATGGTTCATAGAAAACACCTTTCACAGCAAAAACAAATCAATTACCTTTTGAAGAACTTCTGCTGAGGGCTTCCAAAGTGTCCAACGAAGACAATCCATGGTTCTTTTGTTAGAAAAAGTAATGTATTATATCCATAAATCTCCGTTTGGTTGGCACGTTATAATCAGAAAAAACGTCGACTCCTCCATTGAAATGTGAAGAGAACTCGTTCAACTTATACATATAAACCTGTCCAAGAACAATCAAACATCATTGTAAATGTATCCTTAGGAACACTTTTATGTATAAATAGCATAATATTTCAACCGGAATATAAACTGGGCGATAAGAAAGGAAAAAAACAAAGGACGCGCCTGCCGGGAGCGCGCATTTTCTTGTAAGGACATCTCTGGGGCACTTCCTTATTCCTCTTCTTCTCTGCTCTAAAAGCATCTAAAATGAATCAGAACACTTTCTCGAGACTGTTGACATCCAGAGGAAGCGATAGGTACTGCATTCATATGCCCTTATGAGGGCATTTTCATAAGGGAGGGGTTCTAAATGAGGCAATCTGTCAAAACCACTTTTTCCAGGACAGAAATTCCTCGGGGTTTCGCCTGCCATATCCGTTCTGTTTTACTCACAGACAAAATGTTAACACTTTTAGAAAATGTTTCCTATCCTTTTTCAGTGTTTCCTATCCAATGGTACTAAATATGTGCATATCCTATTTTCTGGGCCTGAATGGGAGGCATTTTACTTTGGGCACCAGGGTCTCCAAAACGGACACCTCGTGCGCTGCTCCCAAAGAAGTTAATTCCAGGTTGTAAGGCAACAAAATAGGAAATATACCAAGGGGGGTGAATACTTTCGCAAGCTACTGTAGGTCAAATCATGACGTCAGTGATCTTTAGGTCGGAAAGTTGGCACTCTAGAAAGAGGCCTGAGTTCCCGAGTTGGAATTCCGTGTTCCTAGTTGTCTTGAACTAAGTGAAGTCCAAAGTCCGAAATGTACGAGTTCCCAGTTCCCAGTAGTTTTGAATACGGCATCAGATTGAAACTTAGGTACCTCAGAGTTGCCAGCAAAGACCCCCCTTTCTTCTCCTGTGTTTGCTCCCCATTTATTGATAAATCCCCCATCATAGTAATATTTCCTGCATCCTATCCCCTCACAATACCTTCCCCCATTTCTACCCCCCATGGAATTGCAAACCCCCCACAAATTAAATGAACAACCCCACAACCGCCAAGTCAAACATACACAAACATGCCTGCCATCATATAGAATTTAGCTGCTGTTTGCTGAGCTGGCACATATCGCTTTTCTAAACAATATTACATTTCTCCCTTGTGCTCACCGGGGATGTGGTACATTGTAAACAAGTCTAGCTGTTAGGTTGCAAACTTGTGTTTAGTTTTTTTGTCAGCGCAACCTGTTATTTAGACTGGGTTATGGAATTAATTTAGCTGTGGATGTGTTCCGTGTGATGTTTTGATGATGAAGTTTGCATTTATCTTTTATAATAAAAGGTGAAATTGAGGAATAAAAGTTGTGAAGACCTTCATTTCCCATCAGTACAAAACATTGCTTTCATGCTTTTGAGACAACAATGCTGCTAAAACGCTTTTGTTACATCATACGTTCTGTTGCTACTGTTGCAATCACATATTTGTGATCGTACGCTGCAGGGACCACTCAACGCATCAAAGGTTAAGTTAATTGCCTAACTTTAGCTAAGCTCATTTACCTCTCTAGTGGGGTTGTAACAAATTGACGAGGAACACTGCAAACACACACCAAAAAACAACAGGTAAGGTAAGGTAGCATTGCAGACTGAAGATGGCGGTGCAGAATGCTTTGTGAAAAAGCGTAGAAATGAATGTCCCTAAAACAGACTAAATAATAGTACTTTTACGTTGATCTGGCCACTCGTGGGCAACAACATCCAAACTGGATAATAACTCATAACAACTTGTAAGGCAAGATAACTTCATAGACCAACACTACCAATGCAGTCAACACCAAATCCTGGAAGAGGGTAAGCACGGAAAGAATGAAGAGCCAAACTCTAAAAGAAACTTAAGAGACTCTTCAACTGACTCGGATGACCTATTTTCACCACCCTGTACGGTAAATGTCAGAAATTGTGAAAAACTGAGTTTAAATGTATTTGGCTAAGGTGTATGTAAACTTCCAAGTTCAACTGTACATTTATGCTGACTCAACACACCCGCACACCCATTCACATACAAGCTGCTGCTACTATGTTTATCTTATATCCTGTTGCCTAGTCACCTTACCCCTATACAAATATACCTCCATCGTGTAACAGGGTATTGGAACTGACTTTTTTATATTTCCTGTATATAGTATGCTTACTTACTTTATTGTGTATTTCTTTGCTTTGAGTTTGCAAGAAATGCATTTCACTGTATTTGTGCATGTGACATTAAAACTTTAAACTTTAAAGAAAATTATGAAACACAGAGTGACGAAAGATATATTATTGCATATGTTTTTTTATTGGTCAATTTCTTGGGGAAGCCTGGATTTCCTTGGCATCCAGAATACACACCTTACGAAAAATAAATCTACCTCCTAAAAATATGTCAATATATTATAATCCACATAAGAATTCACACGAGACAAACTGTAGCCTGCACGTAGCCTACTTAAGGTAGCCTACAATGTAGGTACGGTAATGCATTGTATACACTGCTTTCAGTTACCCCCTGGTGGCAATTAAAGATATTTATTCAGATATTCAAATCCTCCAGCGACTAAAGTTGGCAAATTAAGATCAGACATCTGTAAAACCAGATACTCCTGCAATCTACATCAACATCTAAATAGGCTGATTGGGTACTATAATCCCTTCATCCAATCCCGATCAGTGACAAACCAAAATAGGAAAAAGCACAACATGGTTGTGATGCTGCATGTGGCAGTGTGCAATGATCAGCTTTTTCACATCCAGTTCATTGATGTCATGTACCAAATGATAGACTTTGATATCCTTGTGTAACAGTATTTATAGGTGTAAATAAATGTATAAGACTACCCTGAGATTTAATTGTACCTTCCCTGTACATTTATTTATTCCATTGATATGATAGACCATATGTGACCCGATTCAGGAAACTAGGCGTATGTCGAAAGTCAAGACTTCACAGGAGAGCCATGTGAATGTAAAAAATATTTTTATCAAAATACTTGTATGCCATCTGTAAATACGAATAAAATTGTGAAATTACAAGACTAGATGGTTTAGCCACAGAAAAAGTCAGCAACCTTCCCGCTAGCCATGATTGGCTGAGATAATGAGTGGGCTGGACATGCCGAGAGATGAGTTTGGATTGGTCTATGGTATAGCATCATGTGTCTATAAAATTAGCTGCTCGTAATGCGTAGATAATCCTTTCTACTGCAGTTTTTATCAAAAGACGTAACGTTTGCCATGGAGAACTGCAAATATGTTGCTACTGCTCTTAATGACATTGCTGCCCTGAATTTATCAGGTGCTATCAACAAAGGTCAGTGGGAAAAAGTTGTGATGGACTACTTTCTGGAGCACGTCCAGCATGGACGTGCCATGCTGGCTTGCTAACGTTACTCTATGGATAATAATAAAGAGTGACTTGGCACAACGGGCAAAATAAGCCGTGCAAACTAAACGGAAACGACACAGGATGTCTTATTTCATAAAAGGGGTTGCAGTCTGCCGTGAAGCTTTCATCCACGTATACGGGTAAGAATCTAACATTGAACCTATTTGGTTAACTTTAGCTAGCTTTGACAATCGGTTTGTATTGCTAGTTAAAGCTTGCTGTTAGCTAGCCAGCTGGAGTTTGTTGGCTGGCTTGCTAACATTACTCTATGGATTGGGATTTTAGTTCATTTTTTAGCTAGCTAGTTAATGTTAACGTTACATGTCTAAGCAAAAGACACCAAGTTAAAGCTTACTGTTAGCTAGCTAGCTAACATTAACTTACATGTATGAAGCGTGTGTAACGGTAGTATCTGGAATTTGTCTTTCAGCATCAGTAGAACACACTTGACTCTCCTCCACCAGTCATACAAGGAGAATGGTCAAATGCCTCCCATCAAAAAGAGAGCTAGCCCAAGCAAGCACAGGTTACACCTGAAGCATGAGGACTTGCAGCGAGTGGTGAACTTCATCAACAACTACGCAAAGGATAATGCAGTAGTATTATCAGGACGCCACCCAGGGCACAAACACTTTGGTGGAAAGCTGCTGCCATCCCATGTGACAATAGCAGCAGTGTGGCGTCTCTACAAGGAATTGATGACAAGCCTTGGTATATGTAAAGCATAAACACACTTTGATTATTTAATTGACCTCCAACATGATTGGCACTACTTTAATTGATCTCACATTTTTTCATTTTTTTGCAGAGGTACATGTAGACGGGCTGTCTTCTTTCAGGAATCTGTGGAGAAAATTGCTGCCCCACATCTCAAGCACTAAGCCGAGGACAGACCTGTGCTGGCAGTGCCAGATGAACAACTATCAGGTCTTCAGATCTGCCAATCTACCAGAAGCTGTTAAGTCAGCCAAGCTGAATAAGCAAGAGCAGCATCTCCTACTTGTTCAGAGTGAGCGGTCTGTCCTGTTTGGTGTCTGCTGTGAAGGAATACCACAACAAGTCAACTACTTGATTGATGAAGGCATGTCATCCAGCAAAGGCAGCAGCGCAGTCATCAACTACATGCACCATTTCTTCACCAACTACGGAGTTGGGAATTCACATGTGGACCTGAATTGTGATAGCTGCAGTGGCCAAAACAAGAACAAGTTTGTGATCTGGTATTGTGCATGGCGGACCATGCACAAGCTCCACTTCCTGATCACAGGCCACACCTGTGGTCATGCACAAGCTTCACTTCCTGATCACAGGCCACACCAAGTCATCAAGCAGCATTTCAGAAAGACTGTCTGAGATTTCTGGTGTTATGAAGGACAGGACTGTGACGGGGTCAACATCCCACAGCTGGTTAGATTGGACGATGGTACGTTGCTGGTGGAAAGCTATGGCTGGCAACAACACCTGACTCCGTACTTCAGGCCGCTGCCACAGATCAAGCACTACCAGCACTTCAGGTGAATATCATTTTAATTGCATTGTATGATGTTATTCTTATTTTAAGAGTGGGCTCCTAATCTCAGCTCGTTACCTGTATAAAAGACACCTGGGAGCCAGAAATCTTTCTGATTGAGAGGGGGTCAAATACTTATTTCCCTCATTAAAATGCAAATCAATTTATAACATTTTTCACATGCGTTTTTCTGGATTTTTCTGGTTATTCTGTCTCTCACTGTTCAAATAAACCTACCATTAAAATTATAGACTGATCATTTCTTTGTCAGTGGGCAAACGTACAAAATCAGCAGGGGATCAAATACTTTTTTCCCTCACCGTATATTGATGAATGTATAATAATTCAACTTTTGGATTTTGATTTTGGCTCCTTACATTTCACCGGGTAGTGTCGGGAGTGGCCCGCTAGCGCGCCGGTGCTCCCTAAGTAGTTAACCCATGTTGCCAGAACTTTGGTATGCTTGGGGTCATTGTCAATTTGACTGATGTCTTGAGATGTTGCTTCAATATATCCACATAATTTTCCTTCCTCATGATGCCATTTATTTTGTGAAGTGCAAATATAACTATGGTCATTATGGCCAAACATTTCTATTTTTGTTTCATCAGACCAGAGAACATTTCTTCAAAAAGTACAATCTTTGTCCCCATGTGCAGTTGCAAACCATAGTCTAACTTTTTTATGGCGGTTTTGGAGCAGTGGCTTCTTCCTTGCTGATATAGGACTCATTTTTCTGTGGATATAGATACTTTTGTACCTGTTTCCTCCAACATCTTCACAAGGTCCTTTGCTGCTGTTCTGGGATTGATTTGAACTTTTTGCACTAAAGAACGTTCATCTCTAGGAGACAACGCGTCTCCTTATTGAGCGGTATGACGGCTGCGTGGTCCCATGGTGTTTATACTTGTGTACTATTGTTTGTGCAGATGAACTTGATACCTTCAGGCATTTGGAAATTGCTCCCAAGGATGAACCAGACTATTTTTTTCTGAGGTCTTGGCTGATTTCTTTTGATTTTCCCATGATGTCAAGCAAAGAGGCCTGAGTTTGAAGGTAGACCTTGAAATACATCCACAGGTACACCTCCAATTGACTCAAATGATGTCAATCAGCCTATCAGAAGCTTCTAAAGCCATGACATAATTTTCTGGAATTTTCCAAGCTGTTTAAAGGCACAGTCAACTTAGTGTATGTAAACTTCTGACCAACAAGAATTTTGATACAGTGAAATAATCTGTCTGTAAACAATTATTGGAAAAGTTACTTGTGTCATGCAGACTGTAGATGTCCTAACCAACTTTCAAAAACTATTGTTTGTTAACAAGACATTTGTGGAGTGGTTTAAAAACAAGTTTTAATGACAGCAACCTAAGTGTATGTAAACTTCCGACTTCAACTGTATATAATGAATTGATATGTGTGATCGTAACATGATTTTGTGACATACCACTCAGGCTCACTAAACACATGCTTCAGTTGTAAATTATGTCTGAGTGTTGGAGTTGATACACTGGAGTTTACAAGTATATCAACTTTCAAAGCGGAATTACTTTAACATTGTTCATCAGAAAATGCAGTGTATGCAATGTAAAAAAAACTATTTTGCTACATAAGACTGAATCCAGGTGGTGAGTCACATATACTGTTATTGCTGTAGAACTGAAATGAACTAAAACGGCACTACCCACACGTTACTAACAGTGAGGCTCATCCAGTGCATTGTTCAATGCAGCAGTATGGTAAAACCTGAAAACCATGCCCACTCTTTCTCAGCCCATGAAACCTAAACTTGACACAGCATTAAGCAGTCAGTTATTTGAGTGGCACCACAGTCTTGGAATAGGGCTTCAATATAACAATTACTAAATATTAGGGACTGGGCATAACAGTAATCACATGAGCTTGAACTGCTGCCATTCTATCTTTAATCTAGCAATGACATGTTGTGGTTCAGAGTGCAATATTAATTTACTTTCATAGCGGAAATGTTTGCTATCAAGTTTAAAACTTAAAATCGGATTGGTGGAGAGCAGTGGCGGTAGGTGCCGTTTAAGATTAGGGAGGAAGATTTTGTAAAAACACGTAGGAGCATGGCTTTATTTCAATTAAAGCATATTGGATGACTGTCATTCATTTACCATCCACCCAGCTTAATGTAACATCGATAGGATTAGTGTACTACATGATACTCAAAATGTTCCTATACCCATCATGAGGTTGCTACAACTTAGCCATTAATAAAATGTATAACTTAGGTGCACAGGTCAAGAGACAAATTGGAGTAATCAAGGTGAAAGACAGTGACACATTCAATACCGCCTTGCACACTCTTGCCTGCACCTAGTTTATCTAAGGAGTAATTATTAGTCCAAACAGTTGCAAACGAGAGATTCTATTTGACAAATTCAGGTAGGTTTATTCCCATTGCGTTCTGTTTGCTTCTGTTTAAGAAATGTTTTTCAACAGAATCGGTGGACTGAATACACCCCTGATCACCCATCATTTTGCTCGTTGTATAATTCCTTCTCACAATTATACGTGCTCTCCTTCTCTCACCTTTTCCCTTCACTTGTGGACAACAAAACAGCTGTCTGCAACCAGCTGAAAAAACCTCAGACGCTGTACGTTACATCGTAACGTGTAATGGCGTAATGTACAGCACGCATAAAGCAACTAATTCTGTATTACAGCCTCTCTCCACCAGGTGTAGCACTTATCTCACCATTTAAAAACAAGAAAGGGACAGGGTAAGGGGGGGATACCCTTACTCTGTCATGATTCTCAAAAGCCGCTGTTTACTTCTGAAGATCACTTTAGCACCGCCCTAAAAGCCTGATTCAAATTTGACACAAACCTTCAATTTGGTATGTAATGACACATTATATAAACTCTTTATAGTGTTTTCTTTACATTTTAGAGGCGATAAGTTGGACAGATCGAGTGAAAAAAGCAGTTTCCACACACGACATCTCTCCTTCCCACCCGCCATTTTGAAAAGACCCGACGGAGCTCATTTTCTTCTTGAATCATGCAGAGATCGGCATTATGAAGGTCTTGTCATTGATTTTGTTGGAAAGGGGAGAAATTGTGTTTAACATTGGTATTGGTATTACGTTTTTGGGGCGACAAAATAAGGTCAATTGTACGGACCAGCGCGATGTACAAAAGTGAGTGAGTTTACGTTAGCCAACATCATAGTCAACATAACTGCTAGAACTTACGTGTTAGTAAACCCGCTACAATCACAAAGCAAAGTGTACAGCAAGCAGTTTAGTAGTTACACTGGCGGGCCCCAGTGGCAATAAATTAATAGGACAGTCAGCTTGCCTTGAATAGTTGGAATAGTTCCGGTGTTGGGTAGCCATAGGCAGTTAGCTAACATAAATAGCATTCCACTCTGTTCAAGCCGGGTGTTTGAGTAGGCTAAATTAGCAAGCTGCATTAGCTAGCTAAGTAGGTAAAAGTGAAAGTTAAAAATAAAATAAAAATATATAGCTAGCTCTCTCTCTGCTGCTTCTCCTTAATTTTTGAAGAAAATAATTTGTTCAAAACTGTTCAACTATTGGCTTTGTCTCTCTTTGTGCAACTACTCACCAGATTCAATGCCCTGCAGTGCTAGCTAGCTGTAGCTTATGCTTTCTGTACTAGATTCATTCTCTGATACTTTCAATCATGACAGTTCATGCTGCAATAGGTTGGAAGTTGTCATAATTACTGTGTAAGTCTATGGAAGGGGGTGAGGACCATGAGCCTCCTATGTTTTCTATTGAAGTCAATGTACCCAGAGGAGGACGGAAACTAGCTCTCCTCGGCTACACCATGGTGCTTCCCCAGAGATTGCTGTTGACGCTACTGTAGAACTTCATTACAAAACAGTGTGCTTTAATCAGTTATTTGTTGACGTGAATGTCACACTCTGATCTTTCACCTGTCTTTGTGCTTGTCTCCACACCCCTCCAGGTGTCACCCTTCTTCCTCATTATCCCCAGTATATTTATATATGTGTTCTCTGTTCGTCTGTTGCCAGGTCATCTTGTCAGGTCTTACCAGCATGATTTCCCATCTCCCTGGTTTCTCAAGTTCTGTTCCCTAGTTTCCCCGGTTCTGATCATTCTGCCTGCCTTGACTCCGAGCCTGCATGCCGTTCTGTACCTGCCTGACTCTGACCCGTTTACAAACCACTGCCTGTCCTGACCCAGAGCCTGCCTGCTGTTCTGTACCTTATTGACTCTGACCTGAATTACGGACTTCTGCTTGCCTTTGACCTGCCTTTTCCCTGGCCCCTGTTTGGGTCAATAAACATCTGTGACTCTAGCTGTCTGCGTCTGGGTCTTATCCTGAGGTCTGATAGTGAATATATAATTGTAAATATTTATCTAAACAGGATAACTTTGTTAATGTTTTACTATTTCTATTTTTCAGAAATTCACAGAGTGGGATTGTCCTCCCCTTCCTCCTCTGAAGAGCCAACTCAGAAAGAGTCGATTCCTCAAATCCTTGAATACCGAGAGTTGGATTCGACTACAAAAATCCTTGTTTATTTATTTTTTGCCTAGTCAGCGAGTCTGACAGGCTACTGATTAGCCTTGAATATTTTGCTTAGTAGAGATTGTCAGACGGCTACAAAGGCATTGCTAATCAATTACCCAGTTCAATAGGGTGCATGCAAACATTTGCTCATTTTGGACCGTTTTGTCATTTGACATGGTCATAGGTTGGTTGTTTTTACTCAGATCACCACATCATTAATGATAACTGGTAAACTATAAACCTTAAATGGT
Source organism: Hucho hucho (assembly GCA_003317085.1). Lineage (NCBI taxonomy): Eukaryota > Metazoa > Chordata > Actinopteri > Salmoniformes > Salmonidae > Hucho > Hucho hucho. Next base: position 38,847 of record QNTS01003184.1, read on the forward strand.
ATATAAAAACCCTGAATTCTCAGGGATAGGCATTCTGTCAACGGGACAGTTGTAAATCATACAGCGCCTTGTGTCACGATCGCAGATCTTAGAGAAACAACAAATGTTGGTACATATAAGTGTAATATATCGGCTGAAAGCTTAAATTCTTGTTAATATAACTGCACTGTTCAATTTACAGTAGCTATTACTGTGAGAAAATGACATGCTATTGTTTGAGGAGAGCTCCTAACAATAAAACACTTTTTCCATCGCATTAGGTTTGATAAATTCCCCTCTGAAGGTGAAATGTGTACTTACATTCTGAAATCTTATCATCAAATGGGTCCCAGAGATAACATGAAGTGTCGTTTTTTTAGATAAAATCTTTTTTCATATCTTAAAAAGGTCCCTATAGCATGCACGATTGATTTTGTATTTCCACTTGTTCAATTTGCAAAGAAAGGTATCCGTGAAAATCTAACCCGAAACGTTGTTTCAACCAGTCAAATCACATTCATATGTATTCCTCAGAGATCCTAGAACGTAACCAGACTTCACTATATCTTTAGGGGTGTAGTATATCCTATAGGACACCAAATTTGGTCAGAGAGTGACGCCTTCATTGCACGCCGATGACGCGGGAGGTCTTCACTTGATCGACTCTAACTTTGTAAAATAAGCACCAATCGGGGTCAAACAAAGCTAGCTAGATAGCCAATGAGCTGGGCTTTATGGGAGTAATTATAAGAATATTCAGAGTTATGAAGTTATGAAAACAGGTTGTTTTGCAAATGTTGAACTTATAATATGGCTACTAATACTGGAAAAGCTAAATCAAAGTCCAAGTATACAGATTTGACAATATTCTTGCAGAAAAATGTAATATGAATGCAAATGTCTCCTTCACAATTTGCCCAAATGTACCTGGGTAACTTGTCATGTTGTTTGCACGTACTTCAAGTTATCCGTCTGAAACTTTGCACATGCACTGCTGCCATCTTGTGGACACCATCGGAATTACAACCAGAGTGATGGCTAGAAGTGGGACCTCTCTGTAGCATTTCAAAGACGGTGGATTTTTTTTCTTTGTATTTTCTTCTACCATATCTATTGTGTTATATGCTCCTACATTCAATTCACATTTCCACAACCATCAAAGTGTGTCCTGTCAAATGGTTCCAAGAATATGCATATCCTTGCTTCAGGGCCTGAGCTACAGGCAGTTAGATTTGGGTATGTCATTTTAAAAGGGGCTATCCCTAAGAAAACAGAACATCAGTGATAGCAGATAGTCAAACCAAACGCAACAGTTTCCATTCAGAAGACTGAAAAGATATAACCATTTCTCTATTCAACTTTTACAAACATGGTTTATAGGCTTCTGTTTTAAATCAATGAATTTTTATTTGTCACATACACATGGTTAGGAGATGTTAATGCGAGTGTAGCAAAATGCTTGTGCTTCTAGTTCCGACCATGCAGTAGTATCTAATAAGTAATCTAACAATTTCACAACAACTACCTTATACACACACAAGAGTAAAGGAATGAATATGAGTATGTACATATAAATATATGAATGAGCGATGGCTGACCGGCATAGGCAAGATGCAGTCGATGGTATAGAGTACAGTATATACATATGAGATGAGTAATGTAGGATATGTAAACATTATATAAATGGCATTGTTTAAAGAGGCTAGTGATACATTTATTACATCCACTTTTAATTATTAAAGTGGCTAGAGATTTGAGTCGATGGCCGAACGGCATAGGCAAGATTCAGTAGATGGTACAGAGTACAGTGTATACATTTGATATAAGTAATGTTGGATATGTAAACATTATATACAAAATAGTTTAAAGTGGCTAGTGATACATTTGTTACATACAATTTTCTATTATTTAAAGTGGCTAGAGATTTAATACAATGTCCACAACCAGGGGAAGGTAGTGTAGGAGGGAGGGGGCGTTTTTAAATCCGATACCCAACCCCACACGGGGCCCAAGGGCCGTACGGGGACAGACTGCTGGAAATCACACAGTGTCCTGTCTGTGAAATGTCCCTGAAGTGCATTTTGAGGCAGGACCTCCCATTAGTGTCCACACGGGGGTACTGTTGTATACTATAAGTCAGTATGTTGGCAGCAGCCACTCAATGTTGTTGATGGTCTGATGGCCTTGAGATAGAAGCTGTTTTTCAGTCTCTCGGTCCCAGCTTTGATGCACCTGTACTGACCTCGCCTTCTGGATGATAGCGGGGTGAACAGGCAGTGGGTTGGTTGTTGTCCTTGATGATCTTTTTGTCCTTCCTGTGACAACGGGTGGTGTAGGTGTCCTGGAGGACAGGTAGTTTACCCCCGGTGATGCGTTGTGCAGTCCTCAAGCCTTACGGTTGTGGGCGGAGCAGTTGCCGTACCAGGCGGTGATACAGCCCGACAGGATGCTCTCGATTGTGCATCTGTAGAAGTTTGTGAGTGTTTTGGTGACAAGCCAAATTTCTTCAGCCTCCTGAGGTTGAAGAGGCGCTGTTGCGCCTTCTTCACCACGCTGTCTGTGTGGGTGGACCATTTCAGTTTGTCCATGATGTGTACGCCGAGGAACTTAAGACTTTCCACCTTCTCCACTACTGTCCCGTCAATGTGGATAGGGGGGTGCTCCCTCTGCTGTTTCCTGAAGTCCACGATCATCTCCTTTGTTTTGTTGACGTTGAGTGACAGGTTATTTTCCTGACACCATACTCTGAGGGCCCTCACCTCCTAATTGTAGGCCGTCTCGTTGTTGTTGGTAATCAAGCCTACCACTGTAGAGTCATCAGCAAACTTGATGATTGAGTTGGAGGCGTGCTTGGCCACGCAGTCATGGGTAAACAGGGAGTACAGGAGAGGGCTGAGAACGCACCCTTGTGGGGTCCTAGTGTTGAGGATCAGTGGGGTGAAGATGTTGTTTCCTACCCTCACCACATGGGGCCGGCCCGTCAGGATGTCCAGGACCCAGTTGCACAGGGCTTGGTCGAGACCTAGGGTCTCGAGCTTAATGACGAGTTTGGAGGGTACTATGGTGTTAAATGCTGAGCTGTAGTCTATGAACAGCCTTCTTATATAGGTATTCCTCTTGTCCAGATGGGTTAGTGCAGTGTGCAGTGTGATTGCGATTGCGTCGTCTGTGGACCTATTAGGACGGTAAGCAAATTGAAGTGGGTCTAGGGTGTCTGGTAGGATGGAGGTGATATGATCCTTGACTAGTGTCTCAAAGCACTTCACGATGACAGAAGTGAGTGCTACGGGGTGATACTCACTTAGCTCAGTTACCTCAGATTTTTTGTGAACATCAGACTGTGATAAGGCTTGATTAAATATGTCCGTAAACACACCAGCCAGCTGGTCTGCGCATGCTCTGAGGACACGGCCAGGGATGCCATCTGGTCGGGCAGCCTTGCGAGGGTTAACACGCTTAAATGTTTTACTCACTTTGGCTGCGGTGAAGGTGAGCCTGCAGGTTTTGGTAGCGGGCCGTGTCGGTGGCACTGTAATGTCCTCAAAGCGAGCAAAGAATTTGTTTTAGTTTGTCTGGGAGCAGGACATCGTGGTCCGCGAAGGGTTGGTTTTCATTTTGTAGTCCGTGATTGACTGTAGACCTTGCCACATTCCACTTCTTTTAGCATCATCTTGTGGAGAAAGACACAGGCGAGCAATGTGAGTATTACATGAGCAGTATGGGATTGGAACATGGAGGTCTACAGTACATAAAACGTTGAGAGGACCTTGAACAAGGATACATAGAATGTATCACTTAGCTGACTAGTATGGTACAAAGAAAATAATGGTTGAATTTAGACAGTGAATGGGTGCTCACTACTTGTGTTCACTACTTCCCAGAAGTGTTCATTACTTCCCACAAGCATTGAATAAGACGAGACACCCTGGTCATGGAACAATTGGAAATGACTGAAGGAAAATAGTGTCTCTGTCTTAATTTAAGTCTATGGTTAATGCAAAGATTGTGGACACGTAATTGCTTTCAAATTCTGCTAATATATTTTTATTGCAGTCTCCATGGCAGGGCATAAAATGTACCAGGATATATCATGGACTGGGACAGATGGAGAGGCTGTCTCCTGCTGCAACAAAGACAATTATCAGTGTACAACGTATGTCTATTAGTACCAGAAGAAGGAGGGAGAACCTTTTACCTTAATTCTCGAGCTGTGAATGAATCAAGCTGTGAATTAATGAAAAATATACTGTTTTGCACCACAGGATGTGACATAATCAGAGGATCTATTTGAGACGACACACCCCAGCTGGTTTTTCACCTCTCATCTTCATAATCGACTATATGATCCAAACCATACTTCAGTAAAGATCTGTTAAATCAGTCTGATGTTCAGTGTTATATATTATGTGTAGCTTTTCATTTCCGAAATTCTTAAGCACATATTCACTGAACATGGACTGTGATATAATAATATTCTCTCTTTTTCTGGGTAAGTGATTCATCCAACCTGAATCCAACTGGTATCTAATATTTGAATGGAATAATTCTACTGTGAGTTATTTAGTGATCCACTTCTGTTTTACAGTGGCTGCTTCAGGACAACGGCTGCAACAGGACCAGATAACAAAAACTAAGAGTGAGAAAAATAGTGTCTCCTTCAGCTGCAAAGTTACTGGTGTGTGTTGGGGTAACACAGTCCACTGGTACCAGAAGGTAGAGGGTAAACCCATCACTCGGATTTTATACAATGTTTTGAATAGCAATTCTTTCACCCGTGATACCACTCATCCTCAGGCAGCATATTTCTCTGCCGTGGGTAAGTCTGACTCCAGTGAGCTGAAGATCCCGTCAGTTAAAAATTCGAATTCTGCCACCTACTACTGTGCCTGCTGGGACTCGTCAACCCACAGTGAGAACTGATCCACACAGCCTGTACAAAAACTCTGTAGTTTTAATGAAGCTTTGAATTCATGAAAACGTTTCTGCACCACAGGAAGTGACATAATCAGAGGTTAGATTGGTTAGATTGTCTTCTTCTTCAAATCCAAAGTGAAATGCTATTCTTAAAGGAATGATAAATACATACAGTGGGGCAAAAAAGTATTTAGTCAGCCACCAATTGTGCAAGTTCTCTCACTTAAAAAGATGAGAGAGGCCTGTAATTTTCATCATAGGTACACTTCAACTATGACAGACAAAATGAGGAAAAAAAATCCAGAAAATCACATTGTAGGATTTTTTATGAATTTATTTGCAAATTATGGTGGAAAATAAGTATTTGGTCACATACAAACAAGCAAGATTTCTGGCTCTCACAGACCTGTAACTTCTTCTTTAAGAGGCTCCTCTGTCCTCCACTCGTTACCTGTATTAATGGCACCTGTTTGAACTTGTTATCAGTATAAAAGACACCTGTCCACAACCTCAAACAGTCACACTCCAAACTCCACTATGGCCAAGACCAAAGAGCTGTCAAAGGACACCAGAAACAAAATTGTAGACCTGCACCAGGTTGGGAAGACTGAATCTGCAATAGGTAAGCAGCTTGGTTTGAAGAAATCAACTGTGGGAGCAATTATTAGGAAATGGAAGACATACAAGACCACTGATAATCTTCCTCGATCTGGGGCTCCACGCAAGATCTCACCCCGTGGGGTCAAAATGATCACAAGAACGGTGAGCAAAAATCCCAGAACCACACGGGGGGACCTAGTGAATGACCTGCAGAGAGCTGGGACCAAAGTAACAAAGCCTACCATCAGTAACACACTACGCCGCCAGGGACTCAAATCCTGCAGTGCCAGACGTGTCCCCCTGCTTAAGCCAGTACATGTTCAGGCCCGTCTGAAGTTTGCTAGAGAGCATTTGGATGATCCAGATGAGGATTGGGAGAATGTCATATGGTCAGATGAAACCAAAATAGAACTTTTTGGTAAAAACTCAACTCGTCGTGTTTGGAGGACAAAGAATGCTGAGTTGCATCCAAAGAACACCATACCTACTGTGAAGCATGGGGGTGGAAACATCATGCTTTGGGGCTGTTTTTCTGCAAAGGGACCAGGACGACTGATCCGTGTAAAGGAAAGAATGAATGGGGCCATGTATCGTGAGATTTTGAGTGAAAACCTCCTTCCATCAGCAAGGGCATTGAAGATGAAACGTGGCTGGGTCTTTCAGCATGACAATGATCCCAAACACACCGCCCGGGCAACGAAGGAGTGGCTTCGTAAGAAGCATTTCAAGGTCCTGGAGTGGCCTAGCCAGTCTCCAGATCTCAACCCCATAGAAAATCTTTGGAGGGAGTTGAAAGTCCGTGTTGCCCAGCGACAGCCCCAAAACATCACTGCTCTAGAGGAGATCTGCATGGAGGAATGGGCCAAAATACCAGCAACAGTGTGTGAAAACCTTGTGAAGACTTACAGAAAACGTTTGACCTCTGTCATTGCCAACAAAGGGTATA